>SSNR01000250.1:860068-884605 GCA_006937965.1 Callopanchax toddi | reverse complement strand
AACAAAAAAAAAAAAATATAAAAAAAAAAAAAAAAAATTAAAAAAAAAAAAAAAAAACTTGAAACTGAAAAAAAAAATTTGAACCTGAAAAAAAAAAAACTGAAACTGAAAAAAATTGAAGTGAAACTGAAAAATGAATAGAAACTCTGAAAATAAAGTGTCAATGTAAAAAAGAGTTATTTTTGTGGGTTTGTTTCAGTTTCAGTGTATTTTTCGGTTTCAATTTTTTTTCTTTCAGTATCAATGTTTTATTTTTCAGTTTTAACATTTTATTTTTCAGTTTATTTTTTTCTTCAGTTTCAATGTATTTTTTTTCAGTTTCAGTTTACTCTGTCATCGTTTTAGCCCCATACTCCTGACTGTGGGAAAATACCTTCTTGGGATGTTTTGAGACTGGCTTCCAAAAATCATTCTCGATCACACAAGGAAACCTCCCTTTTGCATGCATACCTGGTCTATGCATATATTTTGTTTACATTCCCAAACCCTAAACATCTCTTCTTTCAAGAAACTCTTTTTCAGTTTTTAATCATTATTGCTTTTGTCATTTCATAACATATATTTTGAATAGCATAGTGTAATGTTAAGGACTGTAATAAAATTAGGTTTGCATAAAGAGCATTGAGTCTCTGTGTCACATTGTTAAACATCAGGTTCCCAAGACTGCCTCGGTAACATATTGGGGTAGATAAATAAAATAGTATTCATACCTTGTATGAATATTACATTTTGTGTGAATATACTCTAATATCTGATTGCTACACACATCAATACTATCACAAACACCAGCAATACTATCAAACACACCATCTACACACACACACCTATCACAGATACAATCATTACTATGACAGAGACCATCATTACTATCAAACACAGAATCATTATTACTACACATTCCATGAGTACTACCACACAACTTCAGTACTGCCACACCTTCATTAAAGCAGCACTCCGGAGGATTTCATCAGGAGAGCAGTTTTTTAATCTAGCGTCCAAAGGCTCCTCCTCAAAACGTCTCGACACGTGCGTCCGGTCGCGTGTGCGCGCGTGCACACGGCGCATATACTTCGAGCATAAAGTGTACAGCTCAGTGTGTAGGGTTTAATCACTCACAGTTCACAATCTTATTCCAACACTACGAGGGTCTGATGATCCCTCTCTGTCCCTGCTGCTTCTGATATTAGCTCTGTTTGCACCGAGCTGCTGCTGGACTCTGAAGCTGAACTTGACTCGGCCCTGGATGAACTTTCTGACCAAAATAAACGCATAATCCTGTCAAGCCTTGCCATTCTGTGAGGTGAAAGGTTTAAAAATTAAAATAAACCCGTCTTTAGCTGGAGAATGGGTAGGTTTTTAGTAGAAATGAGCCGTGAGTCCTCAGTGAACGGCTGAGACGGCAGAGAAACACACAGAGCGTCCTGTACGACAGCGCCCCCTACTGGTACAGGTTTGGTCGATGCGCGTGCATGTTGAGAGAATGCAGACATTTGAATTTCATTGGCTGAAAAATGTCGGCAGCAAGAAATAATGGAAAGGGGTCTCTAGGAGGAAGGAGGGTCTTCATCAGAATGACAGATGTTGTGGAACTCAACCCATAGATCATAGTTTAGACCTGAAATATCATTTAGAACATTTAGAAAACTTTGATACAGAGAAAAATGCTCCAGAGAGCTGCTTTAACCACATTATCATTATCACACACACACCATCAAAACAACCACACAAAATCATTACTATCACACACACCATTATTATTATTATTATCACACACCATCATGACTATCACATGCCCCTTCACAACTATAACAGCCAGTCATCAAAACAATCATATCATCAATACTACGAAGTACGCCATCATAACTTTCACACACCATTGTTAATACCACACCCCATCAATACTACCACACACACACACCATCATTACAATTATTTACAACATTCTATCACATGCTCAATCAGTACAATTCCACACACCATTAATACTATCATAAACAACATCAACACTGCCACATACACCATTATTACTTTCACACACACCATCAAAACTATCATATGCCCCAACATTACTATCACAGACCACCTACATTATGTACTGTACACCATCAAGATTACCACATGCATCCCACGCATGCCATCATTACTTTAACACATCCTTAAAATCACACCCCATCAATACTACACACACACACACACACACACACACACACACACACACACACACACACACACACACACACACACTTAATTAATCATTAATTAATCATTGGGGGCACACTCCATCTTTCACTGTCACACAGCCCATCATTGCTATTACAGAGATCAGCATTACTATTACACACATTCAATAATATCACACCCCCATCATTACTATGACACACACCACCAACACTACCTAACACACCATCAGACCCAAAGCCTGGTCACGTGGAGTGTGGACGAAATAAAAATGCTTTTAGCAATACTAAAATACATTCTCAAAATCCTACACTGTCACCTCTATCACCTCTGGCAGAGACTTACTAGTGTCCACCCTTCTAAGTTGTTTATTGTAGCCTCAATCGTAACTTTTTTGTTACATGATCATTTCTAAGTCGCTTTGAATAAAAGAGTCTGACAAATACATAAACATAAACACACAACATCAATACTACACACCAACAATACTACAACATAACACACAGTTTAAATACTAATACACACACACTATCATTACTATGACATACACATCTCTACTATCACACACCATCAGTACTATCACATGGCCCATCATTACTATAACACACACACTATCAATACTACAACACACACCATCAATACTATCACATGCCCCATCATTACTATAACACACACACTATCAATACTACAACACACACCATCAATACTATCACATGCCCCATCATTACTATAACACACACACTATCAATACTACAACACACACCATCAATACTATCACATGGCCCATCATTACTATAACACACACACTATCAATACTACAACACACACCATCAGTACTATCACATGCCCCATCATTACTATAACACACACACTATCAATACTACAACACACACCATCAGTACTATCACATGCCCCATCATTACTATAACACACACTATCAATACTACAACACACACCATCATTACTATCACATGGCCCATCATTACTATAACACACACACTATCAATACTACAACACACACCATCAATACTATCACATGGCCCATCATTACTATAACACACACACTATCAATACTACAACACACACCATCAGTACTATCACATGGCCCATCATTACTATAACACAGACACTATCAATACTACAACACACACCATCATTACTATCACACACACCATGATTATTTTCACATCCACGCAATCAATACTATCACATTCCTCATTCTTACCATCACGAACACACACACACACACACACACACACACACACACACACACACACACACACACACACACACACACAATCATTATAATCAGACAAACAAGCAATACTACCACACACATCTAGGAAATCTACCAAACATATCATCATAATTACTACACACACCATTGAAACCACCATTAACAAGCCCAATCATTACTTTTGCAAACAATATCAATACTATCACACACACCATCAATACCATCATCAATACTATCACACACACTATCAATACCATCATCAATACTACCACACACACCATCAACACTGCCACCATCTTCTGTGACAACAATGTAGCTCACTGCTATCAGTGTGTGAATGACTGTAATGTAAAGCACTTTGAGATCCATGACTTGGAAAAGCGCTATACAAATGCGGGACATTTACCTTTTACACTCACACAATATAATTGCTATCACAAACACACCATCATTACAATCAGACACCATCTTGCTGCTACCACACCCATCAATTCTATCACACGCATCATCAATACATAACACAGTATAAATTCTATCATCATTACTATTAAACACCATCATTACTATCACACATACCATGAAACCACAAAACAAAAACCACAAAAGCAATCAACAGTAGCACACACACCTTCAATACTAACACATACAATCATTACTTTGACACACAATCATTTATATCACAAACCATCAATACTACCACATACACCATAATGACTATCATTCACACCATCACTACTATAGCACACAATCAATACTATCACACACACCATCTTTATAGACTGTGTAATTGTAAAACACCTTGTAATTAGTATCTAGAAAAGCGCAATAGAAATAAAACTTCTTCCACTACCACACACCATCATTACTACCATACACACAAATTATATTAACACACACCATCATTACTACTATACACACTATTAATACCACCACACACCATCTTTACTACCATACACACAAATTATATTAACACACACCATCATTACTACTATACACACTATTAATACCACCACACACCATCATTACTACCATACACACAAATTATACTAACACACACCATCATTACTACTATACACACTATTAATACTACCACACACCATCTTTACTACCATATACACAAATAATACAACCACACACCATCATTACTACCATACACACAAATTATATTAACACACACCATCATTACTACTATACACACTATTAATACCACCACACACCATCTTTACTACCATACACACAAATTATATTAACACACACCATCATTACTACTATACACACTATTAATACCACCACACACCATCTTTACTACCATACACACAAATTATAATAACACACACCATCATTACTACTATACACACTATTAATACCACCACACACCATCTTTACTACCATACACACAAATTATACTAACACACACCATCATTACTACTATACACACTATTAATACTACCACACACCATCATTACTACCATACACACAAATTATACTAACACACACCATCATTACTACTATACACACTATTAATACTACCACACACCATCATTACTACCATACACTCAAATTATATTAACACACACCATCATTACTACTATACACACTATTAATACCACCACACACCATCTTTACTACCATACACACAAATTATATTAACACACACCATCATTACTACTATACACACTATTAATACCACCACACACCATCTTTACTACCATATACACAAATAATACTACCACACACCATCATTACTACCATACACACAAATTATACTAACACACACCATCATTACTACTATACACACAAATAATACTACCACACACCATCATTACTACCATATACACAAATAATACTACCACATACCATCATTACTACCATACACACAAATTATACTAACACACACCATCATTACTACTATACACACAAATTATACTAACACACACCATCATTACTACCATATACACAAATAATACTACCACATACCATCATTACTACCATATACACAAATAATACTACCACATACCATCATTACTACCATACACACAAATTATACTAACACACACCATCATTACTACTATACACACTATTAATACTACCACACACCATCATTACTACCATATACACAAATAATACTACCACACACCATCATTACTACCATACACACTATTAATACTACCACACACCATCATTACTACCATATACACAAATAATACTACCACACACCATCATTACTACCATACACACAAATTATACTAACACACACCGTCATTACTACTATACACATTATTAATACTACCACACACCATCATTACTACCATACACACAAATAATACTACCACACACCGTCATTACTACTATACACACTATTAATACTACCACACACCATCATTACTACCATATACACAAATAATACCACCACACACCATCATTACTACTGTACACACTATTAATACTACCACACACCATCATTACTACCATATACACAAATAATACTACCACACACCATCATTACTACCATACACACAAATAATACTACCACACACCATCATTACTACTATACACACTATTAATACTACCACACACCATCATTACTACCATATACACAAATAATACTACCACATACCATCATTACTACCATACACACAAATTATACTAACACACACCATCATTACTACTATACACACTATTAATACTACCACACACCATCTTTACTACCATATACACAAATAATACTACCACACACCATCATTACTACCATACACACAAATTATACTAACACACACCATCATTACTACTATACACACTATTAATACTACCACACACCATCATTACTACTATACACACTATTATTACTACCACACACCATCATTACTACCATATACACAAATAATACTACCACACACCATCATTACTACCATACACACAAATTATACTACCACACACCATCATTACTACCATACACACTATTAATACTACCACACACCATCATTACTACCATATACACAAATAATACCACCACACACCATCATTACTACTATACACACTATTAATACTACCACACACCATCATTACTACCATATACACAAATAATACTACCACACACCATCATTACTACCATACACACAAATTATACTAACACACACCATCATTACTACTATACACACGATTAATAACACCACACACCATCATTACTACCATACACAATATTAATACAACACACACCATCATTACTACCATACACACAAATAATACTACCACACACCATCATTACTACCATACACACAAATTATACTAACACACACCATCATTACTACTATACACACTATTAATACTACCACACACCATCATTACTACCATACACACTATTAATACTACCACACACCACCTTTACTACCATATACACAAATAATACTACCACACACCATCATTACTACCATACACACAAATTATACTAACACACACCATCATTACTACTATACACACTATTAATACTACCACACACCATCATTACTACCATATACACAAATAATACTACCACACACCATCATTACTACTATACACACTATTAATACTACCACACACCAT
Organism: Callopanchax toddi; assembly: GCA_006937965.1. NCBI lineage: Eukaryota > Metazoa > Chordata > Actinopteri > Cyprinodontiformes > Nothobranchiidae > Callopanchax > Callopanchax toddi. The sequence continues at coordinate 877,611 of SSNR01000250.1, read as the reverse complement.
CATTACTACTATACACACAAATAATACTACCACACACCATCATTACTACAATAAACACAAATAATACCACCACACACCATCATTACTACCATATACACAAATAATACCACCACACACCATCATTACTACTATACACACTATTAATACTACCACACACCATCATTACTACCAAATACACAAATAATACCACCACACACCATCATTACTACTATACACACAATTAATACTACCACACACCATCATTACTACTATACACACTATTAATACTACCACACACCATCATTACTACTATACACACTATTAATACTACCACACACCATCATTACTACCATATACACAATTAATACTACCACACACCATCATTACTACCATATACACAAATAATACCACCACACACCATCATTACTACTATACACACTATTAATACTACCACACACCATCATTACTACTATACACAATATTAATACTACCACACACCATCATTACTACAATATACACAAATAATACTACCACATACCATCATTACTACCATACACACAAATAATACCAACACACACCATCATTACTACTATACACACTATTAATACTACCACACACCATCATTACTACTATACACACTATTAATACTACCACACACCATCTTTACTACCATATACACAAATAATACTACCACACACCATCATTACTACCATACACACAAATTATACTAACACACAACATCATTACTACTATACACACTATTAATACTACCACACACCATCATTACTACTATACACAATATTAATACACCACACACCATCATTACTACCATATACACAAATAATACTACCACACACCATCATTACTACCATACACACAAATTATACTACCACACACCATCATTACTACCATACACACAAATTATACTACCACACACCATCATTACTACTATACACACTATTAATACTACCACACACCATCATTACTACCATACACACAAATAATACTACCACACACCATCATTACTACCATATACACAAATAATACTACCACACACCATCATTACTACCATACACACAAATTATACTAACACACACCATCATTACTACTATACACACTATTAATACTACCACACACCATCATTACTACCATATACACAAATAATACTACCACACACCATCATTACTACCATACACACAATTATACTACCACACACCATCATTACTACTATACACAATATTAATACTACCACACACCATCATTACTACCATATACACAAATAATACTACCACACACCATCATTACTACTATACACACATATTATACTAACACACACCATCATTACTACCATACACACTATTAATACTACCACACACCATCTTTACTACCATATACACAAATAATACTACCACATACCATCATTACTACCATACACACAAATTATACTAACACACACCATCATTACTACTATACACACTATTAATACTACCACACACCATCATTACTACCATACACACTATTAATACTACCACACACCATCATTACTACTATACACACTATTAATACTACCACACACCATCATTACTACCATATACACAAATAATACTACCACACACCATCATTACTACCATACACACAAATTATACTAACACACACCATCATTACTACTATACACACTATTAATACTACCACACACCATCATTACTACCATACACACTATTATTACTACCACACACCATCATTACTACCATATACACAAATAATACTACCACACACCATCATTACTACCATACACACAAATAATACTACCACACACCATCATTACTACTATACACACTATTAATACTACCACACACCATCATTACTACTATACACACTATTAATACTACCACACACCATCATTACTACTATACACACTATTAATACTACCACACACCATCATTACTACCATATACACAAATAATACCACCACACACCATCATTACTACTATACACACTATTAATACTACCACACACCATCATTACTACCATATACACAAATAATACAACCACACACCATCATTACTACTATACACACTATTAATACTACCACACACCATCATTACTACCATATACACAAATAATACTACCACATACCATCATTACTACCATACACACAAATTATACTACCACACACCATCATTACTACTATACACACTATTAATACTACCACACACCATCATTACTACCATACACACTATTAATACCACCACACACCATCATTACTACCATATACACAAATAATACTACCACACACCATCATTACTACCATACACACAAATTATACTAACACACACCATCATTACTACTATACACACTATTAATACTACCACATACCATCATTACTACCATATACACAAATAATACCACCACACACCATCATTACTACCATATACACACTATTAATACTACCACACACCATCATTACTACCATACACACTTTGAATACTACCACACACACCATCATTACTACCATATGCACAAATAATACTACCACACACCATCATTACTACCATATACACAAATAATACTACCACACACCATCATTACTACTATACACACTATTAATACTACCACACACCATCATTACTACCATATACACAAATAATACTACCACACACCATCATTACTACCATATGCACAAATAATACTACCACACACCATCATTACTACCATATACACAAATAATACTACCACACACCATCATTACTACCATACACACGATTGTTACTATCACACACACTAACAATATTGCACACACATAACCATTATAATAACTCACCATCATTACATCATTACTATTGCACACACCTTCATTACTACCATACACACCAGCAATATTACCACACACCATTAGTACTATGACACACATCATCCCTGAAAATAATAAAATACAAAAAGAAACATAAATCTATTAAGAATAGATTCATAACATTAAGAGAGTGTTTTTTTAATTGATGTTATTTTTAATATATTTATCAACAAATAACTATTTTACAGAAGCAACAAAAAGGCAACACAAAATCAGCACTTCAGAACAGGAATATCCTTATATAGACAACACAGCCAACAATTCCTGCTTTCTCCATGGCAACCATGCACTCATCCCAGAATAGCACCCTGGCCTGGCAGGTACAGCGTGCCATCTGAGAGGCTTTCTCCAAACATTATGTGTTTTTGTTTCTAGTAATAAGATATGACAGCATGAAGCAGGAAGAGAGGAGTAAAATAAAATGATCAAGTTAGTACACATTCATCCTAACGTACAAACAAGTCATACAAGCACATGACAACAGAAGATAAAAAGAAGGAAGTCTGTTTTTGGATGATCTGCATGAAATCTGCTGTTAAACAAGTAAAACAACACTGATGGCACCCAGAACAACTGGTTCATAAAAATCAGAGAGATTTTCAAATATCTTATGAACATTTAATAAACATTAAAATTAGGGATGAGGCGATACCACTCTTTTTCAAACCGATACCATACCGATACTTGAATCTGAGTACTGGCAGATACCGAATACTGATAACGATACTTCTACTGCACAAAAAAATTCAATGAATTGGATGACAGGTTTTATTTTCTTCTCTGCTTGCTACAGCAAATGAGAGTGAATTAGATTTTTTTTAAATTAATAAAAATGATGACAAAACTAAAATATTTATGTGGAAAATAAACATGTTGTGTGAAATTATTGCACAGTTTTCCACTCCTAACCACACTGATCCTCGTTAGCTGAACAGCTTCCCCTAGCCACCAATCTAGAAAAGTACAACAGAACTGACACGTCAGTGAAGCCGCCTTCTGACCGCAGCCAAAGCAATTGCATTGGTATCGATTAACTTTAACGAGTACGAGTACATGGTATCGGTATTGGCCCAATACTGTGCATCCCTAATTAAAATATTTAAAAACACTGTATTAGCAGCTAAGAATAAAATTTAAATACAGCAAGCAAAATAAATATTGGACATGTCACCAACTTTCCACGTAAATCTATTTCTAAAAGTTCTGTTGACATGAATTTCTCACCAGACATTTGTTATAACCCATACGATCCACACCTGCAAACAAATCTTCTCATCCATATCCACATGAAGTTATGTGTATTAAAATGGAATGAAACAGGTAAAAAGGATTGAACACATGAAGAAATTAAGGTTCAAAAAGGCCTGGAAAGTCATGACCTCAGCTGGAATTTATTGGTAATTAGAAAACAATCCTGCCACTTAGTGCAAATCAATGTCAGCTGCTTCAGTCCAACTAATGTAAAGGCAGTGGTGACCCGTCCATAGGGGGCGCTAGGGCGCTGCCTCACAAGTCCAAGAGGAAGAGGAAGAGGATAGGAATCAAAAAATATAAAAAAAAACAAACATGAAAATAAAACGAAACGATCTATCTATTATATATACAATAAGTACTGTGTATAATCTGCATTTAAGTGTAGTTTTAAAATGTTCTCTCACTATTTTTCACCAGAGCTAAAGGTCGAGTGATATACTTCCTGTTTCTTTGGGGTCTACTGCGCATGTCCTGGGCGCACTCAGCTTTACCAATAGACCTACGCTTTGTTCACTGTTACTGACGCATGAACACTGGAACCAGCCTTTAGTGCAAAGTATAGGAGACCTGAGGGGCGCTGAATCTAGTGTCCGTGCTCTGCTCAGCTCAGCTCAGCTCAGATCAAGAAGTTGACCTGGAAGTTTTTGCTCTTGGATTTATCATGAAGAAAACAAAATACTTTAGATATTCATTCAAAGAATCCTACATGGCAGCTTGTGAAAACCTAGCCGATTGATTGCATGTGTCCTGATCTAATCAACTCGATAGTGAGTGACTTCGTTTGTTTGTTTCTTTTTTTATTAACAATGAATGTGTTGCAGATTTTCCCTTTTCAAAATCCCCATAGACCTAGCTAGCCACGGCTAGCTGTTCTAAGTCCTGATGAGTCAATCTATACCTTAAAGCAGCTATCTGGATTATCTTTTTATGTATCAAAGTTTTCTAAATGTTTTAAATGATATTTCAGGTCTAAACTATGATCTATGGGTTGAGTTCCACAACATCTGTCATTCTGATGAAGACCCTCCTTCCTCCTAGAGACCCCTTTGCATTCTTTCTGGCCGCCAAACTGTTTTAGCCAATAAAATTCAAATTTCTGCATTGTCGGCTTTCTGTCAATGTGCACGCACTTTGAGCTGTAGCAGTAGGGAGCGTTCTCGTACAGGACGCTCCATGTGTTTCTCTGTTTACCTCTCAGCTGTTCACTGAGGACTCACAGTTAATTTCTACTATAAACTTAAACTTATCCATTCCCCAGCTAATGACGGATTTATTTTTATTTTTAAGCCTTTCACCTCCCAGAATGGCAAGGCTTGCCAACGACACACGTTTATTTTGGTCAAGAAGTTAATTCAGGGCCGAGTCATTTCTGTGTTCAGCTACAGAGTACAGCAACCGCTCACTGCTACAGAGCTAACTATCAGAAGCATCAGGAACAGAGAGGGCTCATCAGAGCCTGGTACAGTGTGGGAATATGATTTGTGAACTGTGAGTGATTAAACCTACAGTTTAAGCTGCACAGTTATGCCCAGCAATGTAATGTGCCGTGTGCACGTGGGCGTACAGTACGCGCATGTTTTGCTCTCTTGATGAAATAATCCACAATGCGGCTTTAAATAGCGACATGTTTTTGTTATAGTTGTTGCCGAATGTTAGAGAAAAACTGATACTGTTGATTGAATACGTTGCTTTAGTAGTTTTGAGGAGGTTTTTTGTTACTTTTCCTTAAAACGTTATGGCGGCCTGAGGGAGTTTTGTGTGACTGGGTTTGATGGGACATATCAGTGGATTTAACTTTATTCTGTTGTTTGCCACTAGGGGCGGCATTATCTCAGTTGGTAGAGTGGCCGGTCTGGCAACCGGAGGGTCGCCGGCTCGATCCCCAGCTCCGGCTGGGTTAGATTGTCGTTGTGTCCTTGGGCAAGACACTTCACCCAACTTGCCTACTGGTGGTGGTCAGAGGGTCCTGGAGGGCGCCGGTGCATGGCTAACCTCTGTCAGAGTGTCCGAGGGCAGCTGAGACTACAACGTAGTTTATCACCACCAGTGTGTGAGTGTGAGTGTGAATGGGTGAGTGACTGTTCGTGTTGTACAGCACCTTAGGGTGTTCTGCACTGTAGAAAGCGCTCTATAAATACAAGCCATTTACCATTTAATTCACTTCATTAGTTGAGCTGATGTCATGACTTGCTTGGTTAGGGGTTGTTGTCTGAACTGTAACATTAATTATCTGATGTGTTAGTTATATATGTATTTATTTGTTTGTGGTGTCAGTAGAAAGCTAATTGTGAATATTAAGTTGTGTTTTTGACCTTTTTCCTTGAAACTCTTACAACTTCTGTTGTGACCACATTGTGGTTGTTTTTCATTTTTATTTGTATCTGATGATCTTTATATTATTCTAAGGTCTCCTTATGAAGACTGTATGATTTCTTTACTGTTTGATGTGTAGATTTAGACCTAACAGCTCCACATTGTTAGAGAACTGGTGGTAGGGATTTTTACCAGCAAAATATTCAGTCAGATGAAAATATTTTGCTTCATTCCCTGCCCTAGTGGTGACGATATGTGATTTATTGCACACCTGAAAACTGACTTGCAAAAATGCACCCCACCCAAAAGAAATTTCACCAGCCACCACTGTGTAAAGGGGTCTCATTACCGAGGTGCCACACAAGAAACATCTGATGATGGGTGACACCAACCTCACAACCTTATTGACACAAAACATACTGATGGCATTGTTTAAAGAAGAATTTATAAACAACTGAAGGTGTTCCAGTGGGACCACAATCAGGAAATGAAGAGAACATCATGTCACCATAAACTGGCTACTACCAGGTGCTCCACACAAGACTTCAGACAGACGAGTGAAAAGAATTATCAGAAGAGCCAAGGGCCACTGATGGAGAGCTTCAGAAGGACCTGGAATTAGCAGGTAGAATTGTTTAAAATAATACAAGAAGTAATGAACTCAACCTCCATGTCCTGTAGCAGCTCAACACCAAGACTCTATTGATGAAGAAAGAACAGGTTGAAGCATTTAATATGACCAGCATTTAGACATGTGAAATACTGGGAGAATATACGTAGAGTAGTCTGGTCAGATGAAACCAAAACTGAACTCCTTGGATGCCATAGTACACACCATGTTTGGAGGTCAAAGGTCACTGCATATCACCCTGATAAGCACCAAACCAACAGTGAATTTTGGAGGTGGAGCATGATGGTGTGGGTCTGTTTCTCAGCACACGGCTCTGGAACGCTTCATATAATGGAAGGATGGATGGAAAATGATCCTGAACAGCCAAGAAACTCTACTGATTTAAGAGAGAGAAAATCAAGCTGCTAGAACGGCCCAGCCAATCAGCTGGCCTGAATCCTGGAGAACATCTATGGACAGAACTAAAGGTCAGAGGTCATAGAAGGGACCTTCAGGATCTGAGTGGAAGAATGGACCAAAGTCACACCTGAGACTAGTTTCTCCTCCAGGAGGCGTCTGGAAGCTGCAGCATCAACAAATCTTTTTGGAATAGGATTAAAAGTGTCATCCTTTTCCCCTGAGTCATTCCATTCTAGTACACATAACTTAATGTCTGGACACATGGTTTGATTTCTTTACATGTGTGGATTAGATGGGTTGTTACCAACATCTCATGTCAACAGAACCTGACGTCGTCAACACTTATTTTACCCACTGTGTTTTATCTTCTTTTTCAAGATGTTGACTTAAATCTCAACATTTTAAACTTTTTTCAAAACTAGGATGCAAGAAAAAAATCTTACACGTTTTCCTTCTGGAGGTCCTAATGCATTGTGGAGTGTCGGTCACATTTAGTGGTTTTTGCTGGTTTTAACCTGTGCTGCTCCTCTCAAAGTGTCACCAATGAGAAACAGCAGGAATGTCAGCGGAAGAAGAGTCCTACACTGATAGCTGATTCTACCAGAGATCCAAACCTCATATACTAATGTAACAAGCCTTTTTTCCCAGCTTTTTTCTTTAAAGTGAACAAGCTGGATGCCTGAAGAAACAGAACTACTGGCAGAACTCATCATCTCAAAGATAATAAAATGAAATGGATCAGATTTTATTGCTACAAAAACCAGTGTATTTGGATTTAATCCCAAAACCACATAATGACTCAGCTGCTGCACTTATCCAATCACATCGTGCACATCTGCTAATCAATACAAATCAGCTGACACTGATCACGTTAACGTGAATGTTAAATGTGTACCAACAACAAATTCTAGGGAAGCTTCATCAGAACAAAAACATGAGCTTCATGGTGAGTTATCTAAACTTACCTCCAAGCCAGCGTCTGTGATGGTGGACCTTTTGAGACTGAGGGAGCGAACACTCTTCTTGGACAGCGGGTAGTTATCAATGAACTCACAAATGTCGAGGTCTGACACTCCTACTAAACAGAAAGACTGGAATCCACGCAGAGCAAAGGCCTGCAGACTCACAAACTCCTTCTCCCCGTTGGGCAGTATGTTGTATAGCTCCTTGGCATGCAGGATGGGTGTTACCCCCTCCCAGAACTTTGGCTGGTACAGCACCTTGCGCCACGTCTTGCATACTTGTGCCAGCACACATTTTTCAGCTGTGGTGAAGTACCAGAGTAGCCGATTCAGAAGCTTCTCATCCAGAACAAGCTGACGCTCCAGCAGAATGGGTTTGGGCAGGGTGAGAGGGGGAAGCTGACGAAGAGACGGCTTCAGGCCCACCAGAGGCTTGTTAGGCTCCAGGTCAGAGGTCAGAAGAGGCGCTGCAGCGTGAGGCATGCCAGGCCCATCCAAATGGAGGTGGTGGTGATGGTAGGGAAGAGAGGATGGAGGTGGAGGTAAGATAGAAGGTACAGAGGACGACTGACAGATGCGGTTCTTAGCAGCAGGTGTCCCCTTGGTGATGCTGGCACTGCCCAGGCCGTTGGGCTGGCTGGGGGGCAACTTCACCAGACCGTTGCGAGTCACGCAGGGAGACTTCAGCTCACTGGGGGTGGACATGTTCAACATTGGGAACCTGGTGAATGAAAAAAAACAAACAATGTATGATGCAATCACTTAATAACTTGTGAGTAAAACACATTTATAACAAGCAGGAACAACAAGAAATGACCTGTTAATTTGTTTTATCAGAACTACTGAGCTGCAGCAGCATAAACACCAGTCTGTCACCAGTGGGCGTGGTCCTTATTGTAGATAAATAACTGATAGAACGCCACTTCAAAATGACCCAAATGTCCCTTTAAATAATAAAAGGATCAGATAAAGGACCTTACGTCAAGGTTGTATGTATAAACTGTTTGCTAGTGAGAATACATTTTACTCAAGATCATTTTTTAGGTTTATCCAGAAACATCAAACACTCTTCCTGTTGTTTCCTGCCCAGGCTAGCCTGGCTCGTATCACAGCCACGTACTCACTGTGTGTCAGAATGTCTGAATATTTTACATTCACACCAATAATTCAAGAGCAACTCTCAATAATAAACAACTCAACAATCCAGACTAACTGAGAATAATAAGGGATCCATAAAGTCTTTGTTCACCTCTTAGAGGACGGCTGGTCCTCAGCACTCAGTCCACCAGCTGTCCTCTAAAGACTGGACATTTTATCAAATTATTTTTACACTTTTTAATTTTTATAACTGAAAACTGTTTTCTTTTCAGCCATTCTTTGTTTGTACCAGCTTTGATGCAATCAGTATTTGTAGTCTCATGTCAGGTGTGTTTTCTGTTATTAGCTTTGGGAGGTCTGAACACAGATCTGTTTGCCCACAATCCTTCAGTCTCCAGACAGATACCTCGTGTGTCACGCCTCCTCTGACTCCAAAACATTAGTAAAGTTATGAAAAAGCACAAATTATGGAGCTTGTTTATTGTGAACAGCCTCTGTGAGAAAACAGGCTTTTGTTTAGTAATTAAGCTCTGCAGCCGTAACATGAGGCACCAGGAACTGGACCCCTCCAGACGGCCCTAGGGCCCTGGTGGAGGTTGTGTGACGAGAAAACAGCTCTGTGTGAGATGGTTTTGATTCAGCTGTGTTAAATCAGTTTGCCCTTTTTTATTATTTTAAAATCTGCCACAAAAAAGACATAAATAATGAAGGAATGAAAGGGTCATTCTGAGTTATTGTTTAACTAAAACAACAGCATCTCCTCTGATTTTTCATGAAACATTTGGTGTTTGACTGGAAACCAGACTGCAAACAAAAGAGTCAAAGCGTTGAAACCACGATCAGCCAGCTGCTGAACACAAAGCCTCTCTTTTGTTCTGTTTTCAGCTGAGCTGCTGGACGAAGCATCAGAGTGAAAAAACAACCTGGTGTGGATGAATGTCGGCCTCATCTAGCTGGTTCTCTGTGACCTCACGAATCAGTAACACGAATACGGCTCGCAGGCTCAAACCACTCCGTTATGTAACACACACGCACGCACGCACGCACACACACACACACACACACACACACACACACACACACAGACCCATGCTCTACTGTTTTGTGCTTCATATCTGCTACAACGTCAGTTAAAGAAAGCACTTTTCTTTGTGACTAAATCTATTGAGATTTAATGTTTAGAGATTTTAAATGATTTAGAACTCCTTTAGAGATGGAGATGAGTTCTGCTATAAACAACCATAGGGTCATCTATAATATAGTCCTTTAGCTAGAGCAACTAAAGAAACGTAACCAGCTAGAGCAACCAGAACAGCTAGAACAACTAGATTAGCTAGAGCAGCAAGATACATTAGATTTGTTTGAGCCAACAGGTCGATCGCAGAGGCATTACTGGTAGATCGCAGGACAGCTACTAGAACAGCTAGAGCAGCCAAAGCAACTAGAGCAGCTAGAGCAAACCAGAGCAGCCAAATTATCTATACTAGCTAGAGCAGCCAGAGCAATTACCGTAGATAAGCTAGTGCAGGGGTAGTCAATAAGGGGACCACGGACCAGATCCCTGGTCCTCCAGGACTAGTGCCTGCTTGTTTTCTGAGCTTCCCTGCACCAACACACCTGGTTTGAATCAATGGGTGATTAACAGGCAGTCAAAGGAACCAGCAGATTAAATTTACTATTCACTTTAATACAATCCCCTATTCTGAGCAACACGGGGTGAAGGGCAGCAGTGGAAAGAAAAACTCCCTTTGAACAGGAAGAAACCTCCAACAGAGCCGAACCAGACTCAGATTGAGAAGGCTTCTGCTTGGACCGACTGGGGTCTAAGACGTTAGGACAACAAGTGAGACTCTGAACAGGTTGCCAGTCATCACAGGGGCCAACACAGGGAGACACCAAAGTTCACTTTAGAGTTAAACTAACCTGGAGGCTTTGGGACTGTGGGTAAAAACTGGAGAACCTGGAGGAAACAACAAACAAACTCTGATCCTTTAGACCACACAGATTAGATTCACCACTCAGTTTTGGGGATTCTTGAACAATGAAGTGAAGATAATAATGATGTGAAAAATTTGTGGCGTTCAGTTATTTATCTACAGTAAAATCCACTTGCACCACTTCTGGCGAGTATCCGGATTAGTGCGTACATCAAAAACCTGCTCTATCCAGTCCTATACATGTCTGCTGCCCCCTGGTGGAGGATCTACAGGCGAAAAGGGCCAATTTTATTTCAGTATTATTTGTTATATAATTACATAACTAAAACAAATAATCATACTGTTGTTTTATTAACTTTAGGCCATAAATAGTTTTCAAAAAACTTTAACATTTTTTGTTAATATTTCAGATTTTAGGCTGTAAAAGATTAAATTACACCAAAAACAATAATATAAGTGTAAAAAAAAGTTTGTTCATTTAAACAGCAAAACAGAACTTGTAGAGTTCTTTGGAGAAGGACTGAGTCTGAACCAGGTCATGAAACAATGATACCAAACACAGAGTGACTGAACCGAGTCATCAGTGGCTCAGTCAAGTCCAGAGAACCTGATTAAAACCTGGTAGAGGGACACTGAGAGGGTTTTAAATCAAGAAACACCTACGTTTTGATGAACTGAAGCAACAATATAAAGAAAATCAGACCAAAAGGTCACCGAACAACAAGGAACACTGATGAGGTCATTCAGAGTATTGATAGTTTCTGCTGCTAAACGGGATTCTACAAGCCAGTAAATCACAACATCCACTGTATATGATAGAAACTTAGGTTTGAAGAATGCTGTAGGTGCTTACATAACTCAGCTCTATGTTCACTACTGGCAAAGTGTTCATGTATCAGTGTGTTTCATAATGATTAACAGGATACAGCCTCCTCTTCAGTAGCACATTGTTTTGATCCAATCCAGCAACCTAAAGGAACCCAGATTACATTCAACTCCACAGCACGGCTTCCTTAACCGGATATAACGCCTCACTTTATGGAACGCTGATTTCTATCATGTTACACAATACTGACTGACTTGTTTTATGATCTTTTATGATGCTCGTTTTAACCAAGCTGTTCATGCATGGCTACCAAGACTTTACTCATACAACGTTTGATGAGTTAGCTTTAAACAATATAGAACCTGATCTGTGCTTAGACTGTGTTTTTGTCTCCTAGTAAACAAAAGTAATAAGTTCATGTAAAGCCTGGGGCCCACAGGAGACATCAGCGTCGCTCCGCGGTAGCGCCGCGCCTTTGGCGAGTCTTCTGGTCTCACAGGACACGTTCCAGAAGCAGCTCACCATTGAATGCTACTTGCAAAATCTCACGATAGTCACAATGTCTCACGGGAACTGAGAACAGGAAGTAGGAAGTGCCTATTTTGGTCTGTATTCGGTCAAAACTACCATCGTATTTTGTGGGATTATCTTTTAATTCTTCAACAACGGGTCAGTGAGCTGTTATAGTCTGTTTCTAAAAGCTCAATTACATAAATACTCCACAATGAAACGTTCCTCGTCCATGTACTGGTGGTTGTTTATGTTTGTCGTACTAGTAGCAGTTCAGCATATTGTCGTAATGTCTGTGTCATAAAGTACTCCACAATGTTGTGACACACGAGTCTCAGCCACGCCACGCCGCTGAAATAGAACTCTGGTGTATCTTCAGCGCCACGGCGCATACCGGCGCTTCTGGAACGCGCAGCGGCGCTCCCCATGAGACCACTCTCACTGACTATAATGGTTTTGTTTTAACATCCCAGCTCCTGTGGGCCGCAGCCTTTAAAATGTATGTTACATGATCCCATCCCAGCCAGGAGGCTTTCCCTTAACGTTTTATAAGTGACCATATTTGATCATTTGTTTTAAATTTTGATTTACAGCCTAAACCTGAAAAGTTTACAAAGTTTTAGAAAGTAAAAGTAAAGAAAAATCTAACAAAGTTTTTAAAAGTTAAAAAGATACAAAAGAGTTTCATAAGTTAAATAAAACAAAACAAAAAAAGTGTTTTTAAACTAAAAAATGTCCTTTTAAAGCCCCCACTAATGGTTTAAACTTAAAATGTCCAGGTATCGTAAGTGCTATATTTGTTCAACATATTTTACTATAATTTTTTACTATTTTAAAATGTGTACTTTTAAACATCTTTTTGTAAAAGTCTCAGGTTTAGGCTGCATATCAAAATGAAAAGCATGTGGTCAAATATCACCAGCGGTGTGAAGAGCTAAAGGGATATTCAGGTCATTTTGAAGTGGCGTTCTATCAGGTATTTATCTATACTCTCGTCATCAATTGTAGAGGTTGACAAACAGTTAACATAGTGTTCTAACACGCTGATATAACTATTTAGAGTAAGAATTGTTTGAAATGAGCTGATCTGCAGCAGCATCTCTCAGTCAGAGCACTACTTCCTGTTTCTAGAGACTCTTTCTGAGTGATGTCGCCAGTGGGTGTGGTCTTACTGTGGATAAATAACTGATGACACTTCAGACTGACCCAGACATCCCTTTAAGGAGGACTGGCTGCTGACTGCTGCTCTAACTCGTTAAAATGAGTCTTCTGTCCACAAGTTAGACCTGCTGTTGAGGGACAGTCCAACATTGGACAAACTTTGGGACAAATTATGATTTAACAATTAAGTTACACTCCAGTGCAAACTCAGGTAGCAAGATAAGAAAAGTGTGTACCCACAGTTACAGCTGAACTGTCTCCATCCATAGTAAAGTTTGGTCTGTGTGTGAATGTTGATGATCATTTCTGATGATTTCTGTTTGTTTCTGCAGCCTGATCTGTTCTCATTGTTGTTTACCTGTTAGAATGTAGTATTACTGTCAACAGAAACTGTATTATAAAAATAATGTTTTTGTTTAGGATGTGTATTTTTATCCTTCAGTGAGGTCATTCTTCAGTTATAAAGAGTTCTTCTGGTAAATTATGCTTTGGCTGAGGGTTTTTTCCACATTTCTGGCAAAAGTTAAACTTTGTTCCTAGTGAGTAGTAAACTCTCATTAGTAATATAATAAAAAATATATTTTAAATAAATCTGAATTGAATGAAATCTTAAATGACGCCCATAAAAAGGGGGTTTGACAATTTATGTTATTTTTCTGTCAGGTTGAATAGGATTTGTTGTACTATTGGTAAGAACTGTATGTGAATTTTAGAGAATATTTGTATAACAGCATGGTCATGCTATTTAATCAGAAAAAAAAATAGAATTTACTGGTTTCAAATGTATTATTAATATTTATTTTTTAGCTTTTAGCTGCTTATATCTATATGAATATATCAAAGGCTCAAATATCCAAAGTCCTCAGACTCATTTTCATCTTTAGTGTATTAAAAAGAGATTATACCTGAAAAGTAGGAGAGTGGAAAAGAAGATTTTTCATTCAGATTTATTTTTCAGAAAACTAAATTGCTACAAAACAGATGAAATAACAAAAATCAAATGTAACCATTTAAAGGGAACTCTGAAACTGTTGGAAATTTAAAGCTTCATAGTTCCTTTGAGAGTTAAAATGACATATTTCTGGGGGTTTTTATTTAGTTCTTTTTATTTTAGTTTATTTTTTTAAACTTTTGTAAATTTTAACTTTGAAATTTGTTTTTCCTGTCATTAAATTTTTATTTAGTGATTTAGTATAGAATTTTTGTTTTTGTTTTCATTTTGAAATTTATATCACTTTTTAAACATTATAGATATTATTTGTTTATTTATATCCAATTCCTGAATGTGTAAACTTGTTAACTTAAACAAATGTGGCTTCTTTCTTACTTTATGTTTTAAACATTGTTGTTGTTAAAAAGTCAAATTCATGCTGCACATTAAAACTCTAAGGGTTAACAGTTACATAAAACCTCAGCTACACTGTGTTGGCTCATAACGATGACGTCACCAACATACGAGTTGTTTTGTTTATTTTTTTTTATTAGGGATCACTTCATTTTAATCTGACACTAATAAAAGTCATGGTTTGTTTATAATGCAGTTTCCAGATAATCAGAAATCGTGACTTATTTCTAAACACTGACTTTTAGAAGAAACACTGAAACTTTGTTTTATTAGAAATGTTGATGAAAGTGTTTACAGGTCTCAGTTTAATTAGACTAAACAACGTGAGTAGGAAAAGTCGGTGGATTAATGAGGCCAACCTGAGTGACGTCATACAGGTGTTTCCTCCGCACCTGTCCCACAGCGTTCTGTTTACCTCCACGGGAAACGTCCCGCTGAGCCTATTAATAGAAATAAAATCAGCTAAGAAATACATCAGCTGATAAACAAGACGAGCGGAGCGGAACCAGGTGGACGCTGAGCATCGATCCGACCGGAGAACACACAAAAACCCGAATCAAAACCAGCAGAAAAAGAGGTTGCGTCACTGGCAGACGCTGACGTCATCGTGTTTGTTAATAATACGCAGCTGGATGCGGCTGATCGCATCAGGCCCTGCCGAGCACACAAAGAACAGAACACCCGGTGCCGCCCGCCCGATGCCGGCCCGGTTCTTCCTGCAGTCCCCAGAGCCGCAGTGTGGACGCTCCATCCATCACGCACACCTACACCCGCGCTCACAGCCTCCTCCTCCTCCTCCTCCTCCGGCCTTCCCTCCCAGCATCCTCTCCTCCGAGCCTACCTTCAGATGAAATTCACTCGGACTCTTAATCCATGATCAGCTGTGATCCGCCTCTGGCTCCGGTTCTCCCGCTGCGGCGCAGGAAGGGCGACTCAACCAATCAGCGAACGAACGAACGGGAGTCGTTCCGGTCCGGTCCGGTCCGGTCCGGTGTCCTAACGGCGAGCCAGAGATGCGCCCTCCGAGCCCATAGACGGAGTCCGGATCAGCCGAACTGAGCGTTAGAGCGCAGAGGGGTCCGGTAGTCCGCCCCCTCCCTCAGCACCGACTCAAACACCGGCTCGACTCCGCGTTCCGCCTCTAGTCCTCCATAACAGCACGGCCCGTTCCGTCCCGTTACTTCTCCTCCGCACACACGCGCACACACACGCGTAGAGCGAAGCGGCTCCTCATTTAAAGAGACAGAGCAGAATAGACCCACATACAATAGATCGAGTTCAAATAGATCTAGGGGGAATAGATCCACATGCCCAGTTAGAAGATCTAGATTAAATAGATCCAGACAGAACAGAATTGATCTAGATTAAATAGGACTAGATCCAGAAAGAACACTAGTTATGGATAGAAAGAGTCAATCCAGGCAGCTGTTTCATATGAAACTTGTTCTACAGCACAGAAACAAGGAAGACATTAACATGTTCTGACCTTACCTGTGCAGGTGAGTGCAGCAGACCACAGGTCAAATACACAGCAAGACCCCTCAAATAACACAAAATACACAGCAGGAACCCACATATAACACCAAATACACAGCAGGGACCCCACATATAACACCAAATACACAGCAGGGACCCACATATAACACCAAATACACAGCAGGGACCCACATATAACACCAAATACACAGCAGGGACCCACATATAACACAAAATACACAGCAGGGACCCACATATAACACCAAATACACAGCAGGACCCCTCAAATAACACAAAATACACAGCAGGGACCCACATATAACACCAAATACACAGCAGGGACCCCACATATAACACCAAATACACAGCAGGGACCCACATATAACACCAAATACACAGCAGGGACCCACATATAACACCAAATACACAGCAGGGACCCCACATATAACACCAAATACACAGCAGGGACCCCACATATAACACCAAACACGCAAGACCCCTCAAATAACACAAAATACACAGCAGGGACCCACATATAACACCAAATACACAGCAGGGACCCACATATAACACCAAATACACAGCAGGGACCCACATATAACACCAAATACACAGCAGGGACCCACATATAACACAAAATACACAGCAGGGACCCACATATAACACCAAATACACAGCAGGGACCCACATATAACACCAAATACACAGCAGGGACCCACATATAACACAAAATACACAGCAGGGACCCACATATAACACCAAATACACAGCAGGGACCCACATATAACACCAAATACACAG
>SSNR01000250.1:847135-859406 GCA_006937965.1 Callopanchax toddi | reverse complement strand
GTTCTACAGCACAGAAACAAGGAAGACATTAACATGTTCTGACCTTACCTGTGCAGGTGAGTGCAGCAGACCACAGGTCAAATACACAGCAAGACCCCTCAAATAACACAAAATACACAGCAGGGACCCACATATAACACCAAATACACAGCAGGGACCCCACATATAACACCAAATACACAGCAGGAACCCACATATAACACAAAATACACAGCAGGGACCCCACATATAACACCAAATACACAGCAGGAACCCACATATAACACAAAATACACAGCAGGGACCCCACATATAACACCAAATACACAGCAGGGACCCACATATAACACCAAATACACAGCAGGGACCCACATATAACACCAAATACACAGCAGGGACCCACATAACACCAAATACACAGCAAGACCCCTCAAATAACACAAAATACACAGCAGGGACCCACATATAACACCAAATACACAACAGGGACCCCTCAAATAACACAAAATACACAGCAGGGACCCACATATAACACCAAATACACAGCAGGGACCCACATATAACACCAAATACACAGCAGGACCCCTCAAATAACACAAAATACACAGCAGGGACCCACATATAACACCAAATACACAGCAGGGACCCCACATATAACACCAAATACACAGCAGGGACCCCACATATAACACCAAATACACAGCAGGGACCCTCAAATAAAACAAAATACACAGCAGGGACCCACATATAACACCAAATACACAGCAGGGACCCACATATAACACCAAATACACAGCAGGGACCCTTCAAATAACACAAAATACACAGTAGGGACCCTCAAATAAAACAAAATGCACAGCAGGGACCCACATATAACACCAAATACACAGCAGGGACCCACATATAACACCAAATACACAGCAGGGACCCACATATAACACCAAATACACAGCAGGGACCCCACATATAACACCAAATACACAGCAGGGACCCTCAAATAAAACAAAATACACAGCAGGGACCCACATATAACACCAAATACACAGCAGGGACCCCACATATAACACCAAATACACAGCAGGGACCCTCAAATAAAACAAAATACACAGCAGGGGCCCACATATAACACCAAATACACAGCAGGACCCCACATATAACACCAAATACACAGTAGGGACCCTCAAATAACACAAAATTCACAGCAGGGACCCAGATACGTATAACACCAAATACACAGCAGGGACCCACATATAACACCAAATACACAGCAGGGACCCAGATACGTATAACACAAAATACACAGCAGGGACCCACATATAACACCAAATACACAGCAGGGACCCCACATATAACACCAAATACACAGCAGGGACCCCACATATAACACCAAATACACAGCAGGACCCTCAAATAAAACAAAATACACAGCAGGGACCCACATATAACACCAAATACACAGCAGGGACCCACATATAACACCAAATACACAACAGGGACCCCACATATAACACCAAATACACAGCAGGGACCCTCAAATAAAACAAAATACACAGCAGGGACCCACATATAACACCAAATACACAGCAGGGACCCACATATAACACCAAATACACAACAGGGACCCCACATATAACACCAAATACACAACAGGGACCCCACATATAACACCAAATCCACAGCAGGGACCCCACATATAACACCAAATACACAGCAGGGACCCTCAAATAAAACAAAATACACAGCAGGGACCCACATATAACACCAAATACACAGCAGGGACCCCACATATAACACCAAATACACAACAGGGACCCCACATATAACACCAAATACACAGCAGGGACCCTCAAATAAAACAAAATACACAGCAGGGACCCACATATAACACCAAATACACAGCAGGGACCCACATATAACACCAAATACACAACAGGGACCCCACATATAACACCAAATACACAGCAGGGACCCCACATATAACACCAAATACACAGCAGGGACCCTCAAATAAAACAAAATACACAGCAGGGACCCACATATAACACCAAATACACAACAGGGACCCCACATATAACACCAAATACACAGCAGGGACCCCACATATAACACCAAATACACAACAGGGACCCCACATATAACACCAAATACACAGCAGGGACCCTCAAATAAAACAAAATACACAGCAGGGACCCCACATATAACACCAAATACACAGCAGGGACCCTCAAATAAAACAAAATACACAGCAGGGACCCACATATAACACCAAATACACAACAGGGACCCCACATATAACACCAAATACACAGCAGGGACCCCACATATAACACCAAATACACAGCAGGGACCCACATATAACACCAAATACACAGCAGGAACCCACATATAACACCAAATACACAGCAGGGACCCCACATATAACACCAAATACACAGCAGGGACCCTCAAATAAAACAAAATACACAGCAGGGACCCACATATAACACCAAATACACAGCAGGGACCCACATATAACACCAAATACACAGCAGGGACCCCACATATAACACCAAATACACAGCAGGACCCCTCAAATAACACAAAATACACAGCAGGGACCCACATATAACACCAAATACACAACAGGGACCCCACATATAACACAAAATACACAGCAGGGACCCACATATAACACCAAATACACAGCAGGGACCCCACATATAA
The DNA here is from genome assembly GCA_006937965.1 of Callopanchax toddi. Taxonomy (NCBI): domain Eukaryota; kingdom Metazoa; phylum Chordata; class Actinopteri; order Cyprinodontiformes; family Nothobranchiidae; genus Callopanchax; species Callopanchax toddi. The sequence continues at coordinate 856,724 of SSNR01000250.1, read as the reverse complement.
CACCAAATACACAGCAGGGACCCCTCAAATAACACCAAATACACACCAGGACCCCTCATATAACAACAAATACACAGCAGGACCCCTCATATAACAACAAATACACAGCAGGACCCCTCATATAACACCAAATACACAGCAGGGACCCCTCATATAACACCAAATACACAGCAGGACCCCTCATATAACAACAAATACACAGCAGGACCCCTCATATAACACCAAATACACACCAGGACCCCTCATATAACACCAAATACACACCAGGACCCCTCATATAACAACAAATACACAGCAGGACCCCTCATATAACCACAATAGAACAGCATATTTTCTAGTAGTAAACCTCTATCATCATGAGACCATTAGTTTCAACAGTACATCATGATGATCCTGCTACAGCAGCATGAACACCATGAATTAAATTAACAGTCTCATGCTAAGTTAAAGAGGTTTACCAACATTTTTTTTAATCAGGATGAATTTTTTAGGCAAGAGTTGTTTTTAATGATCAAAAACTAGCTGCTAATTTGTCACCAGTTTACAGCAGTGTCTCTCCCGATCTGAATATGTTCCTGACACAGGACTACTTCCTGTGTCAGGAACAATCTGTGTTTTTAATGATGTTTTTAATTTGTTTTATTATTTTTATTTGTTTTATAGTCTTTTATTTCATATTGATATTTTAATTTGTTTTTTATTATTGTATTTGTTTTAATGGTCTCTTATTTTATCTTGATGTTTTTGGTTCTTTGTCTTTAATCGTGTTTTAATTTTGATTTTTTGTGAAGCACTTTGTGATTTATTTCTATGAAAGGTGCTATAAATGTACTTACTTACTTCCTGTTTCTAGTGACTCCACCCACTTTGAGTGATGTAATCACTGAGTATGGTCCTTACTGTAGATAAATATCTGATAGATTGACCCAACATCCCTTTAAGACCAGAGGTGTTTTGATGCTAATTTGACATCAGGAACGACACATTTGTTTTATAGTAAAGGATGGGGAAATCTTTGTAAATACGAGACATAAAAATCATTTCTTAATAAAAGGGTATTCAAAGTAAAATATAATTCACTGATGATTGGTCGATTGTTTTCTAGGTTTTTTGAAAATAACATTGCCTTCATCATCAACAACAGCAGGATCTGGATCTTTTTTCAGTAAAGCTGCTGGATTTAGTCCAGTTTAATGAACGGAGCTCACAGGTTTAGTAAAAGTCAGTGTGGGTTTGTGGTTCTGATTACCAGGAAATTAAATTAAAAGAAAAAAACATCAAAAATTAAAGCCTTGTTCTTTGGATTGGACTGAACCTTTTTCACATTAGGAAGATTTTGTTTAATTTATTATTTTTTTATTAAGCCTCACATTAGTAAACGTCCATTAAACATTTTAATAAGTGTCTGTCTGCATCATCAATCTGTCCTGGTGAGACAAAGTTCCAGTCCTTCAGTTCCTGTGAGTTCAGTATTTTAAATAAAAAACAAGAGAGAGATTATTACAGAATCAAGGATCACAAACAAACTCATCATCTGCTTTCCTCTCATCACGAGCTTCGCCTTGATGATGAAGTGATTCCACCCTTTTCTGCTTTTCATCCTGTTTGCTCTGAAGCTCTAGGCAGAACACGCTCTCTGTTTCTTTCTTTCTTTTCTTTCTTTCTTTCTTTCTTGCTTGCTTCATGTCAGTCTCTCAGTCCAAAGAGGCAGGAAACTGAAGAGCACTCTATTTTTAGAATCCAAGCCGCCTGTTCAACCTCCCACCCCCTTTGGTGCAAAAAGATACAACACCCACATGGACACACACAAAGCATCTGTAGACAGCACACATTCAAGCACAGTACACAGGGTGTTTTATGCACACACACACACACGCACGCACGCACACACACACACACACACACACACACAAACATGCGAGAACTGGAAGTGTAATCCAATTTCATTTTAAATACACAAACAAAGTAAACACAGAGTTGGAAGCTGTGTTGTGCAAAGTGTAATAAAACCCTCAAACATGCATCAGCGTGCACAATCAGCGTGCACATACTACAGCATTAATAATGCAGAGAGAGCGTAGAAACAGGAACATTCCCTGTAATAGATAGAGGGGAAGGGGCCTCGCTCCTATGCAGCTTATGCAATGTGGCCATTTGTGCGTGTGTGTGTGTGTGTGCGTGCGTATGTGTGTGTGTGTGCGCGTGTGTCTGTGTGTGTGTGAACAACAATGACAGCCTTTCATCAGCCTCTCCTCTCTTTGTGAGCATATATGCTGTGGTTGTTGGTTGTTTCACATCCCAGTTTGAGCCGACTCTAACCAGTGAGGCGTGGCTCTCAGAGTTAGTGTGGGTACTGTTTACACTTTGACTCATTTTCCACCTGCAAGTGCAAATCCTGCCTGGCTGTGCTAGCAGTCAGCAGGGAGTTTGACTTCACTAATATACAGAAAAAGGCAAGAAACCTACTGGACTGAGGGTGACCAGAGAGCCTCTCTGTCCAGCCAGAAGCACAAGAGGATGCTGCTTTAGTGGCTAAATCTGCACACAGACAACTACAGTAGAAATTAAAGAATCAATGAATAGATGAATAACATCTCCATTTGAAGCCCTGCTCTCCACATTCTTGGGATTGTGTTCATGATTACGTAAATACGAGCGATATCTTCCAAGACTCAGACATTTCAACTCAAATGAGATCCTGTGCTGCAGTGACGATGACTCAGCCTCTGCTGTTGCCATGGAAACACTGCCTCTTTGCAATCAGTCTCTTAGTAACAGTGCAGTTGCTGAGGAACAAACCTGTGTGTGTGTGTGCGTGCGTGCGTGCGTGTGTGTGTGTGTGTGTGTGTGTGCGTGTGTGTGTGTGTGTGTGTGTGTGTGTGTGTGTGTGTGTACACTCAGTAAATGTAACACACTGCTTCCTGAAGTGGATTCTAAATTTGGAGAAATTACAGCATTAAAAAACAGTGATGGTGACGTTTGGATTTTTAAAGATGATCAGATCGGGTTTATTTTATTTTGGACACATGCTGGTATTATAAAGACAGAAGATGTTTGGGTGAAATGTCATAAACCTGTCAGACCTGCCAGATATCCTCCAGTTTCACCATTGTTTACATTTTGATTTATTTCAAACATGTCTTTAAAAGTACAACAGCAAAATACAAGTAAACAACATTTCATCTTTTAATGTTACATTTAATTTGGTTGAAAAAGAAAATATGGAAATATAAACACAACTTCCTTTTGCATTACTTAATTCATTGCTTCCAACCATTTAAAATAGAATCTCAAAATATTATCTACTGTTCTGAATAAAAACAGAAGACATGATATCAAACATTAATACTTCCGCACCAGTGTTTGGAGGTTTAGGGAAACACTTTCAAAAAAAATATATATGACAGAAAAGAGCAATAAGAACTATAACTAACTCACATCACCACCCCCAACACACCCTGCTCATTAAATTACTTACATTTACAGACCCATTCAAATTACAAACAGCACAAGTACTTCTTTAAGTACCCCTTAGGGTACAACCCCCCAGTTAAAGGTACAAAATTGTACTTTTGAGGGTACCACCCCAGTGACGACAAAAGGGTACTTTTGTTCTGTACCTTCATTCTGTACTTTCATTTCTGACAGTGGGGGGAAGACGATTAGGGCAGAAAGTTGGAACACATGTCAGGAGTCAGAGTTGTTCAACAGAAGGAGGGAAATGATGACAAATGTAAAATAAGGGCAACAGTTGAATCTTTAAAGGATGATGTCAGAATACAAAGTGATTGTATTTGATCCAGTGAATTCCTTAAAGGTAAATGAAGGTTTTGTGCTCATACTGTATATGGATTCATATTCATGTGAAATTATGTCTGCTTATGCTAATATTGTTCATTGACTTATCTGTTAAAATGCTGGTAGTTTAGCTTTTTACAGATGTAATAAAAAGGGGAGGCAGAGGATATTCTTCAGCTGACACTTTATGGTTTATTTTGTTGTGACTTTAGTTTTTTGTGGGGGGTTTTTTCTTAAAAAACAAACAAAAATGTAAATCTAAGAATGTGAAAATTAAAAACACAAAAGAGAAAAGACACAGAAATATCTCTTTACCTTTACAGAACCATCAGTGTTCTGGATTAAACAGCAGTTCTTCATGTTGATGTTTTATTATTTTAAGCTAGTTACATGATTTCATCTGTTATCCACGGGTCTGCAACCTGTGGCTCTTCAGCTACTTTAAAGTAGCTCCTTGTAACGTTGACCAAGAACAGCGTGAATCTGAGTGATGTTTATATTTATGTCAACAAAAGAAAGGGGTTTCATCAGTTTCATTGTCCAAACTTCTGATCTGAGTGAATGATGTCCTGTATCAGGATGACACTAATACTAATTATTTCCTGTCATTTCAGCAGCAGGATTTGTTTTATAGGAGAGACGGCCAAAATGTCTCTGAGTCGTACAGGTTACAGACCTGAAAGTGAAACAGACTCAGGCGTCCCATCAAAGAGAGGAACTAAAATCAGAACAACTCTGAAATGTTCAATTGATTGTTTGTTTGATTTTTAATTTGATTGATTGATTGATTGATTGATTGATTGATTGATTGATTGATTGATTGATTGAGTCACTCATTCTTGCCTCTGTCCTGATCAGTGAAGCAGAGCTGCAGCATCGCTCCACCTGATCAAACCGGAGCGTCTCGTGGACACAGAGCCTGTGTGTTTGGATGCATTGACGTCATGTCTGACGCAGGGCGGCCGGAGTGGCCCGCTCAATCAAAGGCCTGCGCTCACACTTGAACTGAGGTATTATTAGCCAGCAGAGGGAAATACAGAGAGAATAGAGGGGAGAGGGGGCGTGGTGGGAACGAGGTCAAAGGGAGGCAGGCTGTGCTGTGTGTGTTTGAGGTTGTGGTGGGGTGTTTATGAATGGACGTCAAAGTTGCATGTTTTTCTGTTTGGTGCATTTATATAATGATGATTGCATTTGTCCTAAATACACAGGCCTACCCACTTGTTACCGTTATAAAATTAACCATTAAAATCTATAAAGTTTGTAAAAACTAACAAAGCTGTGGAGTGAGGGGTGAAGGAAGTGGAACCTCAAACAGGCTCCCTACTGCCACTTAGTGGACAAAGTTGGCACCTCATCCTTTCTGATGGCTGAGCTTGTATCTGATGAACTCTTTTACCAGGATTTTTCAAGACAAGGGCCAAAATCACCAACACAAAAATGTGATCATTTTATTTAAAAATACAGTATATATATAGAATTACTTTATTAGTACTGCACAAAACTACATAAATCTTGTATCTTCAAAAATGTAACTTTTCAGGAAATGAAAAATCATCTTTCTTTTGTAATAAATCAGATCTGTGTGGTCACAATTTCTTTTTGTCACTTTTCATCCATCCATCCATCCGTCCATCTTCTGAAGCCACGTTTTCCTCCACAGGAGGTCGGGAGCTGGTGCCTAACTCCAAGGGGACACCCCGGACGGGTCGCCAGTCCATCGCAGGACAAAATGCAACATTTTAATGAAAAAAATAAAGAATTTGTTTTTATAGAGAAGAGTCAGTAAATGTTTGTAGACATGAGACATTAAAGGCTCTCATAGGTTAATAAAAAGCATCAAATTCCTTGGATTTGATTGGTTGACTGTTTTTGAGTTTTTTGAAAATAATTTTTCATCCATTCTCAGAAACAAGAACAGGATCTGGGTCTTTCTTCCGTAAAGCTGCTGGGTTTAGTCCAGTTTACGTAATAAATGGAGCTCACAAGTCTTCTAATTGATCAAAATCATGGAGGGTTTGTCATGAATCCCTGTCTTGTCTTAGTTCATGTCTGTCATTGCTCCTGTTCTCGCCCCGCCCTCATGTAATTGTCATCAGGTGTTTCTTGTTTCATTGATTTTCATCCACTGTATTTAAACCCTTCTGTTTCTTGTCTTGTCCTGCGCTCATCTGTTTCGTCATAGTCACAGTTCTTGTCTTAGTCTTAGTCTTAGTCTTAGTCTTAGTCTTAGTCTTAGTCTTAGTCCTAGTCCTTGGTTCTGTACCTGGTTTTGTTTTTCTAGTCATAGCCTCAGTTACTTTAATAAACACATTTGGATTTTGTACCTCCGTCTCCTGCCTCCTGCTTCTCTGCTCACCGGGTCCACCCCACCACGGATCATGACAGGGTTATTCTGCAGGAAATTAAATGTAAAACTCTTCTTAATAAAAGACAGATATTTGGACTTAACGTTAACATTTTAAATATATTTTAATAATTTGTTGTTAGGCCTCACATTAGTAAAAGTCATTAACAGGAGAGACAAAGTTCTACCATTGTTGAAAGCAGCTGAGGACTACACAATTTCCCTCAGAGGGCTACAAGGGGCTGCTGTGAGGTCATGCTTTACTGGCCTTTCTTCAGTTTTTTCCTCATGTTGATGTCATTTCTGATTATATAAAGACATCTAGGAAGTCACTTGTGCTGAAGTGTCATTCCCAGTTTATATAAATGTTTTAACTCCAGCTCTTAAAGTGCTTCTTAGTGGAAGGTGTTTTGTGTATTTTCACCACCATTCAGTCCATGATGACTCAGAAAATGAAAAAATAAAAACCTGGTGCGATTATTTGATGTTTTATTGTCCATCTTAGTAACAAGAGGTGGAGGGTCTTCTGGGGAGAGCAGTGGACGGTGGTGAAGGAGATGTAGGTGCCATCCAGGAGCAGCTGGAGGACAGGCCCAGGTCCATCAGATTATAAACTAAGGACTAGGGTTAGATAAGGGTTATATAAGGATTATAAATATTCCACCTGTGGTTCTGTTCTTCTGGTCCAAATCAGTTCATAATTTTGACAATGTGTGTCTCTTTCCTGTAATTTGGCTTCTTTTATAGAGAAAACTGCAAAGCAAACAAAATACATTAGGTGGGAAGGGTCAGTCTGCTGATTAGTCAGCTTGTTTGGGGGCTACCTGAAGGAAATACAGGAAGAAGGTTCTAGGTTCTGATCCTCAGCTAGTCCACTACATGGTCTAATCCCCTCTCTATGTGCTCTGTGTGTGTTTATCAACTATTTGAACTCTGAGTTATAAATCTAGTCATCTGCTTAAAAATCAGTGAGCCAACCCACTTGATCATGTGTGATCCCTTGATTCATTTTCACTTATACGAACTACTCAAGTTACTGTGTGTCCTCCCACATCCCAGAATGCAATGCAAACTTGACCTCAGGAGGGCGTTTGGCTCAAACTTGCAGCGTACTATAAAACTTCAGCCTTACTTCTACCAAGAAACCTCATTCAAATTTTAAACAAGTCGCAAGAAATGAAGCGTTTACATACTGAAGCCATTTTATTAGTTTTCACTGTTACTCCTCCTTGTCCCTCTCTTTCTGTTAGATCGTCTACAACCTTGCATCAGCTTTCCAGCAAATTCATGATGACCAGGTTTTTTTGTTGTTGTTTTTTAAAATGATGACCAGGTTGTTTGGCCAGGCTTTCTGCCTCTATCACTCTGATTCTTGCCTCACCCTTAGGACCAGGTCTTTCTGCTCACACCTTGCCAGAAACCCAATGCTTGCCTGCCACGACTCTACTTCTTGCTTCGCCCTCTCACAGATCAGTAAGTCTGGATTTAATTTGTCTCATGCTTCACTGACCCTAGCTTACTGACCATTTAGAGTTTTGGACTCATTGGATGTTTCACTGCTTTTGCTTTACGTGTATTAGACCAGACTTGTTAAAGACAGTAGGATTAAGACGCTTCACCCTGAGTGGATATCTGCCTGACTGCTCAAAAATTAACCACAAGAACCTACAGAAGAAAATAGGAAACCATTCTGTTCCAAGTCACCTCCAAGTCAGTCCATCAGTGATTTGTGTTGAGTTTTGTAGCAGTGTGGAGAAATGAAGCCAAGAGCCTGCTTGCACATTTACAAGCTCTGTAATAAATCCGTCATTTGCACAGAATGATCTGGAAAAAAATATACTAAGATTTTCTGCTTTATATCAAGCACTGACTTGATAAGATCACCATCAAATGACTCATCAGGATGGTTTCAGAAACCTTGGATGCTGAATTCTGCAGGTGGAATTACTTTCCCCCAGGTTCCAGCAGTCGTCACCACAGCAGTGTTTGTGTGAGGCTACTTCTGTTCCAGGCTGCATGGCGGTGCACTTTGTAGCCCTGTTGCCTTGCAGCAAAGATGGCTGGAGGTTTAGTTCCCAGATTCAGCTTTTTTGCGTGGGGTTGTCTTTTTTCTCCTCGTGCATGTGTATGTTTCCTTTGGGTACTTGGGTTTCCTTCCACGGACCAAAACTTGCATGTTGGGTAAAATGGTGACTCTAAATTGTCCCAAGGTGAGTGAGATGCAACAGGGGGTGTTATTGAAAGGTCATTCCTTCAGCTGAAAATAATCAATAAGAAAAACTATGTGCAATGTAACATCAAAACTATTTATTTCTGGTGGAATTGTTGTTAATCTTCTATTTTAGTGAAATAGTTTATACTGCATGTACATTTTCTATTCCCGTTAATGGAAATACTGTATTCTCAGTACTTGAGATGTTCACATTCTGTTATAAATTGAATTCTGGTGGGAGGAATATCTGCTGTGGTTACTTTAAAAATTTTTGACAGCTCTTAAAAATTGTGTTTATTATTGTTTGTGAATGTGTCTCTTTCAGTTTTTTTTTTCTTTTATGTATTTTTTTCTGGTGTTTGATGGATGGATGGATTCACTTCAGCTTGTTTCTTTGCCTATTAAAAGAATCCTTAACATTATTTTGACCGTTTGTGTTGATATTAATTAAACTGCAAATTAATTTAAGCATTCATTTTTTGTTTTTTGCTTGATTCCATCTCAGTTTCAAAACGTCTCTGTATTAGAGTGTAGTCTTGTTGTCTGGCCTGAAAGACATACATTCTCGCCTCGCCTTCTTCCGCTTATTCGGGTCCGGGTCGCGGGGGCAGCATTCCAAGTTGGGCAGCCCAGGCCATCTTCTCCCCGGCCAAGTCCACCAGCTCCTCAGCTGGGACGCCCAGGCGTTCCCAGGCCAAACTGAAGATGTATACATCTTCAGACATACCTTCTATCAACTGAATTCTGAAAAAAAAAAAAAAAACACTTAGGAAAAAACAGTTTGCATCATTGACTACTTTGAAATATTCACTGAGAAGCCAAGTAACCTATTAGCCAGTTATTCAACATATAAATGACATCACATTATGAAATATCTGATTGTTATTTGCCCACACAAACCTATATGTTTAATTACTAATGTAAAGGACCTGCATTTCTATAGTGCTTTTCTAAGTCAGTTTACATCAGTCAGTCATTCACATGATGATGGTAGTTGACAGAAGCGAGCGCCACTGGTCCCTCCGACCACCACCAGCAGGCAATGTGGGTAAAGTGCCTTGCTCAAGGACACAACAACAAGTGACCTAGCTGGAGTGGGATTTGAACCAGTAACCCTCTGGTTAAAAGACCAACGCCAGAGCTGTCTTCCTCCAGGAAGACACCAGATTGTTTCATCACATTTGTGGCAGTGACTTGTGTTTCTTGGGTTTTTGCTCACCTTTTGTCTTCATTGC
>SSNR01000250.1:830412-845232 GCA_006937965.1 Callopanchax toddi | reverse complement strand
CTACAGAAGCAAAGCAACCACAGACGCCACTGGACCCTCCTACCACCATCAGCAGGCAATGTGGGTGAAGTGTTTTGCCCAAGGACACAATGAGAAAGTGACCCAGCTGGAGTGGGGATCGAACTGGAAAACCTCCAGTTCCAAGACTAACGCTCTACCTACTGAGCTCCTGCATTGAAACAGACATAGAAGTTGTCAGAAATACACTTTAAAGTCATACTCAGTAGCCAGGTAAACAAACAAGGTCTCGCTAGCTATTTTACAGAAACACGTCTCGGTGAACTCACCCCTCCCGTCGGGTAAAATCCTTACGCCAGCCTCCCGCGGACATGGACCACGGTTTGCAAAGGTGACAAAGCAGAGTCTAACTCCAGCCGCAGAAATGTTCCCCCAGCTTTTCCTCTTTTCACCTCCAAACGTTTTTAGTTTTCTGCTAGCTGAAAAGGTGTTTTTTGGGGGGGACTCTGGTGTTTTTATCTTAAAATGGAAGCACTAAGCTACTCTGTCCTACTCACTTTCACTTCCGGGATGTTCTGCCCCAAAATGTGTCCGGGCAGATTAATGCCAATCCAAGCAGTGAGGAAATGCGGCAGACAGACAGCTGGATTGACCAATCCTATCGTTCAGTCCGAACGATAGGCTTGGCTGAAGTTTTTAGAGAACTGCGGGACAACTACTTTATTGATTTCTTTCAGGGTTTTTTTAATCTCCACAATATATTTATGGCTATACTATATTAGAACGTTGTTAAGAGGCTTTAAACAAAATGTTAAAAGCTACATTGTTTACCTGGCTACTGAGTATGCCTTTAATGCAAAGCACTGTACCCATTACATTTATTGACATTAACATTGAAATGTCGGGCATCGTCATAAAATTGTGAAAGTCTGTTGCACTCTCACAAATATGTGAATCAAATGTAACTACTCACTAGGGTAAAAGTATTGTGATTACTAATAGATTTGTGATTCAGATCGCAATGTAAATAACATTACATTTAGGTGCATTACCATTGAGAAGTATCAGCTGTTGAAGTAATGCAAGAATGATATGTATTTAAGAACATGTTTTAAAGATCAGTAAGACCCCATACGATTGTGGTCATTTGTTGTTTGTAGAGGATATTGTACTGCCTAAATAACTGCAGTCTTAGTGATTTGATAATTGCAACCATTCAAATTGTGATTTTGAAAAACTGTGGTCAGTATTTGCTGTGAATATAATGAACATTGTTGGCTTAACTTTTCTTCTGAGAATAAATGTTTCTACAGGTGGGTCAAAATCCACTGTTTACCCTTTTGATTCCCAAACAGGTTTGGTGAAATTTATGTACAGAACAAAATCCTGAGGCAAAAACCAAATTGCTGTCAAATTCTACCTCATGAAAATAGCACGACTGCTGACCGTTATCACACATAACTATAGGTGCAGAGAAAATCTTGGCTACTAACTCTGGAAGAACACAATGCTTAAAGCAGCAATCTGGAGGATTTCATCAGGAGAGCAGTTTTTGAATCTAACGTCCAAAGGCTCCTCCTCAAAACATCTCGACATGCGCGTCCGGTCGCGTGTGCACGCGTGCACACGGCGCATATACGTTGCAGGCATGAACTGTACAGCTCATGTAGGGTTTAATCACTCACAGTTCACAATCTTATTCCAATACTACGAGGGTCTGATGAGCCCTCTCTGTCCCTGCTGCTTCTGATATTAGCTCTGTTAGCAGCGAGCTGCTGCTGGACTCTGAAGCTGAACTTGACTTGGCCCTGGATGAACTTTCTGACCAAAATAAACGCGTAACCCTGGCAAGCCTTGCCATTCTGTGAGGTGAAAGGTTAAAAAATAAATCCATCTTTAGCTGGAGAATGGGTAGGTTTTTAGTAGAAATGAGCCGTGAGGCTGAGACGCAAACAGAGAAACACACGGAGCGTCCTGTACGACAGCGCCCCCTACTGGTACAGGTTTGGTCGATGCACGTGCATGTTGAGAGAATACAGACATTTGAATTTCATTGGCTAAAAAATGTCGGTGGCAAGAAATAATGGAAAGGGGTCTCTAGGAGGAAGGAGGGTCTTCATCAGAATGACAGATGTTGTGGAACTCAACCCATAGATCATAGTTTAGACCTGAAATATCATTTAAAACATTTAGAAAACTTTGATACAGAGAAAAATGCTCCAGATTGCCGCTTTAAAGAATTCTCCAGCAATCTGAAAAAGTTTCATCTGGTATGATTCACTCAACAAACAGTGAAGATGTTTACTAAACTGTCCACAGGAGAATCTTCCCAACCCAACAGTATCACTAACTAAGCATGCATGTCCTACTGCATCATTTTTTAAAATTTACCCCCTTACTGAGAACAGTGTGTCAACACTTCTGACATGTAGCCGTACTGCTACATGCCTGCTGGACCTCATTCCAACTTAGCTACTCCAATCCATCGCTCCTGCAGTAGCTGCAGCAGTCACACATGTGATTAAAGTCCATCTTTCACTTTGAAACCAACTAAGCTATTTTGAATAGCTGGATCTATATAAAAAGTATTTTTGAATGTCCTAATGACTGAAATCTAATTATAAATGCATGTTTTGGCGCCTTCTAGTGCATTTTCTCTTCACCCACCTGCAAACCAGCGAAAAACCGGAAGTGACGCGAGAGGGAGAACTCGCTCGCTAAACTATCAGCTGTTTATACCGCTGTTTACATGGCGCTGTACCAGAAGATGCGATCAAATTCAGAAGTATTCACCTATAATTTCGGTGCTGAATGCTCACCACTGTATAGTTTTAAGCCAACAGCAACACCTAATGCTGGCAGTCAACAGAGATGATTTAAACGGTCTTAGAAGCGATAACGAGTCGGGGGAACGTCAAAGTGTGCACAGACTGAGCAACGTGAACTGGTAAGTGAATTTCCAAAAACATCATTTTGTTTACAAAAAAGGAGTTCATAACATCATCAAATCTGTATAAACACAGATATATATTGTTGAATAGTCCTGGTTTGTTAACATTATACAACTCACTGATAGTACCTTACTTAACTTATTGTGTAGAAATATGGGGATCAGTATACAAAACCCACACACAACCTCTGTTTAATTTACAAAAAAGAGCATTGAGAATTATTAATAATAATCATAGTAGAGATCCCTCAAATCCATTATTCATTCAATATAAAATACTGAAATTTCATGACTTAGTGGATTGGAAAATATTACAAATAATGTACAAAGCATCGATGTGTCTGAAACTCAAAGTAAGAATTCTTTTGTGTCAAAAGGGGCAGAAATTATAAGATTATTTCTTCTATCTGCTCCTTTTCATTCTAATTTATTTAATGTAATGTACATTTTGATTTTTCTTTTTTGAATGAAATAAACCTTTTAAATAAAAAAATTAAATATATTAAAGCATAGGGAGGTTTTCAAAATAAAGCAGCTGAAGTGCTTACTTTTTGAATGATCATACGACCAAGTAGTTTTTTATTTAGCTGTATGCTAAAGCTCAGTAATCATCATGCTGCTTTTCATAACTATAGTTTCTAATATAAATGACCTCTTATTACTCAGGGGTCAGTGTGGAGCGATGGACAGCAGCATCCAGTGTGTGCCGTCTAGAGCTCCAACCCTTCAGGCAGCTGCTGCTGACTCTGGATCCACCAGGCCCTCACATCCAGTACCAGGCCTTCCTGGACCTGAACCCTCATGTTCTCAGGCTGGCAGCAGTATTCAGTCATCCATTTATCTTTTGAAGTTTTATGACATTTTAATACCATGCTTTATTTATCATGCATTCTTACCTTATCTACAATATTACATCAAGTAAATAAGCAAAGCTACAGTACATCTCTGAAACTTTTATTTTTGAAGGTGAAAAAACATCAGTGAAATATATACATGAACAGTATACATTTGATATAGTACAACACATATGTATATATAGAGTGTATAAAAGTAATAACTATGAAGCTGGACACTACAAGGACTTCCACTGGCCTGATCTGGACTAGAGTGGTAACTGTTTTTATAATGTAAAACAGTGTTTGTATGAACTGTGTTAAAAATATTAAAATTCTGAAATAACTTGTTGCTTGGTTTTTAACGATAGTACAAACATTATTATATACACCAAAAACTGCCTAAAGTCCCTGTGGAGATGGTTTACACCCAGTAGGGAGCAGAATCTGTGACATCATCCATCCTGAGGCTCCAGACAGCAGCAGGTTGCAGATAGACAGGTGTTCTTGTGGAGGACTGGCTGGTTCTACCAGGGTCTTGTGTAACCACAGTAACAGCATGTCTGAAATATATATAGAAAAAAAAATCTCCCATGTAAACTGAAGATCTGTTGTAAACAGAGATAGAGACTCTCAGAAAAATGGAGTTACACAAACCTGTTGAATTTCTATAAAAGTGGCAGATGTTTTAGTGATGAAGGCCTCTGCTCTTTCACCACAGAATGAGATCAGCTCATCAGGACAAGCAATATTTGATGGTTGGCTAAAAGACAAAATATATAATGTTTAACAAACATTCCAAACTTATAAAAGGTGCTTATTGTTTGTGGAAAGTGATACTGACCAGCCTTTTCTATCCATGTATGGTTCTATAATCTTGAAATAATAATATTGAAATTTACCTGATGATCGGTATGAAATGAGTTGTCTGAAGTTGCACTGCGCTGACCGAGGTCAGCTGGTGGTGATGTGTCTTCTATCACATCATGGTGTTCATCAGCAGCATCAGGAATGACTTCAGCTTCACCTGCTCCATTATGGAAGTTACATCTGACATTCTCTAGAAAACACAGGTACACAAATGTAGATTTATTACAGTAAACCTTACCTGACTAAATATAGACATGAAATAATCCAACTGGAATTCATGCATCTTTTACTGCATTTACATATTTACTGCAGCATTTCCTGTCACATGGATGTATTATAGAGTTTCAGTGCTTCAACTGAAGCCAAACCACATTTCCTAAAGTCAACCGTTTTTTCAATCTCATCCTTTATGGAAATCTGAATACCAGCAGCAGCAGCACCTCTCTCCTCCTCTCCACTCCAGATATCCTCATCATGTCTTCAGATTCCATCTTGTGATTTATTTAAAATTTTTCATAAGGTCACATGACTCAAAATCGGGACTGTCCTGGGTAAAATGGGACGTCTGGTCACCCTAATTTACATCTATGGGATAGCTGGTTTATAGCTACACAAACATTAGCCGTTAACTCGCCCCGCTGCTGGGCTAGTTTTTGGAGTAAATAGTAATAAATACCTAAAGATTTCAATTAAACGAGTCGTAAAATCACAAGTCTATATTACTACGATATATCAGAGGTAAACATATAGATGTAAAAGTAATAATTACCAGAGAAAATTCACGTTTCCGAACGTAATTCCTTGTTGAGTGATAGAGCTGCTGCGGCCTGCATTAGCTGCTGTGATGGACCCGGTTTCCCCTCCTTGTTCCTCACGCTGCTGCTGGCTGACTCTGCTGTACTGACGGTACAGCGGTGGGCTTCAGCCTGACCATATCCTGGCTTTTAAAACCCGTCTTCAGCTCATTCAAGTCACTTTCATCGTAGTCCTCCTCACGAAAACGCGCACCACAAACTACGGCGCTAGTTGAGTAATACGATATCCGCTGTTCGCCTCCAGTGACGCCATGACATCATGTGACAGAAAGACGCTAGCTTTTGGCCGGAAGCTGCATTTTGGTACATCTAAGGACAAATTCAAGCATTTGTGTGTCTTTCAAACACAAAAAAATGTGATCAACTTTATTTTTTCAACAAATTGAAAGATATTATGAATTAAAAAATAACTTAAAAGATTGACTTTAATGATTCACTAACATCTGGTACATTCCCCACCTCACTTAAGCATGCTCAGGTTACACCGCTGCTCAAAATACCTTCCCTTCTTCCAAATCATGTGGAGAAATCCCGACCTGTTTCTCTCCTCCCGTTTCTGTCTAAAATCATTGAAAGGGTGGCCTTCAAGCAGGTTACATAATACCTCTCACAAAACAATCTCCTTGACCCAGACCAATCTGGGTTCAAAAATGGCCACTCCACTGAAACAGCTCTGTTAGCAGTGACAGAAACCTTAAAAGAAGCCAGAGCGACTGCCAAGTCCTCAGAACTTATCCTGCTCGATTTATCGGCTGCATTTAACACTGTCAGCCATGGCATCCTTTAGTCCATACTATCTAGCATGGGCATCACAGGGAGAGCACACTCCTGGTTTGAATCATACCTCACGGGTGGTCGGTTGTTCCTTATATCCTGGCTCGGTCACATTTCTGCTGTGCACCACCTTGCCAGAGGGCTCCATACTGGGACCTCTTTTTTTGTGTGATATACACCACCTCACTGGGTCAGATCATCTGATCACATGGCTTATCCTACCACTGCTATGCTGATGACACCCAGCTCTACCAGTCATTCCCACCTGATGACCTCACAGTCTCAACATGAATCTCGGACTCTCTCTGACATATGGAGATGGATGAAAGCCCATCATCTCCAACTCAACCTCTCTAAAACTGAACTGTTTGTCATTCCAGCCAAATCAACAATACAGCACAATATCTCAATCCAGACTGACTCCCTATCTCTGGCTTCATCAAAGGTAGCTCAAAATTTGGGTGTTGTGATTGACGACCAGCTGACCTTAAAAGATCATGTTGCCTCTGTTGTTTGTTCATGCCCCTTTATATTGTTTAACACATGAAAGATCAGACCATACCGGACACAATATGCCACCCAGCTCCTGGTGCAGTCTATAGTCATCTCCTGCCTTGACTACTGCAACTGGTCTTCCAGCCTGGACTGTGATGGTTCAGAATGCAGCAGCAAGTGTCTATCTTTATGAAACTCCTGAAGACCCAGAGCATCTTCTAAACTAGTACATCCCACCCTATCTGGTAACCCCCCCCCCCCCCCCCCCCCCCCCCCCAACAAACATGGAACCTCCATCCCCAAGATCTTCTCAAGCTCTCCTCTGACACCACTCCAATATGTCTCAATGACTGGACAGTAAAAAAAAATGTGTTTGGTTGCCTATTTTTCCACAATTTCTCCAACAGAGTGCTGTCGATTCATCCTTCACAAATTTAGAAATGGCATTATGATGTTTTCATACTTTGATATTATTATACTTTGATGTTATCGTACTCTTGAAGTTTGGTTTTGATGTTAATGTTTCATTGTTACTTTACTATGATGGTATTATACTTTAATGTAATAGGCTCTGGTGTTATTATGATGCAATGTTATTATGTTCTGAAGTTATACTCTGATGGCATTAATACAGATGTTATTGTACTCTGAGTCTGATGACATTATACTCTGGTGTTATTATTTCTCTGACGGTATTATAGATGTTGCAAATAATATAATATAATATAATATAATATAATATAATATAATATAATATAATATGATATAATATAATATAATAGCCCTTTATTGTCTCTCAGTTGAGAAATTCAGGTGCACCAGCAGCAAAGTGACAGTCATGTCAAGAACAAGCAGATTCACACAAGGCTAAAATATAAAAGAAAAATAGGAATAGTGACTGTAAAATTATTTACAGCATAAAAATAATTATGGCACAAACATATTATAATAGCAGCATAAAAAGTAGTAATAAATATTAGAAGTTAATTCAATGGTAAGTTAATGGTAAGAAGTTAGGCTTCTTCCTGTTCTTTTTCAAACAAATGAGATTATTCAGCATTATTTTGATATTTCTCAATTAATTTAATTCCAGTAAGTTTTATACAGTATGTTACTGTAGTTTTATTTGGTTCTTTTTTGTGAGTGACTCAATGCATTGCTTAATCTTGTTCTAAATAACTGTCTTGTTTTAGCACAAATCACGGCTACATGTGCTTGTCTGTTTTCAGGCTGTTTTTGGATGAACACGTAAAGGTGGCGGTGCTGCACCTCAGCAACATTCATTCAATGTCAGAAGAAGACGACGCCGAAGCGAAAGAAGAAGAGTATCGCTAGCTAGCTATAATGACAAGTTGCTAACCAACTCTTTGAGACTTGTCTACACAAATGTGAAGCGTGAGACCGAGGAGAGCCACAGCTATCGCTGTCAGCAGGGCATGCAGTGTTCTGAAAGGTAATGAGCCGAAAAGCCACGGGGTCTCGGCTCAGCGGCGCCTACAAACTGCGGCCACACTGGAACGACTGGCAGCCCAGGTTGGTGTTGTGCTCCTTCTGTTAGGGCCTTCGTTGCGCCGCTGTGTTGGCTTGTGTACATGAGAGATCAACGAGTCTCCTTGCTGTGACGTTAAATTATCCAGTTTGTTCAGCACTGTAATTGTCTCCTGAAATGGTGCGTTGCAGGGCAGTTAGTTCGTGTCCAGGCAGGGTCGGCTGTTTTAGACTCATGGTCCGGCTAGCCTTGAGCTAACGTTGAAGGTATTAGCAATTCTACTCGTTTGGCTGATTGAGATGTATGCGTTCTTGACATATCAGTCAATAATTGACAAAATGTGTATATTTGTAGAATGACATGTAATTTCTAAGTAGCTACTGCAGGTATCTGAGGGTTTAGGTGTAGATTTTAGCATGTTAGCATTCTTCCAGTCTGTTTTCGCGCTGGCTAACGATGCTAGTCAGCAGGGGGAAGACGCCACCCTACCTCAACCTTATCGGCTTCAAAAGTGACTTCCGGAAACGTTTTTAAAGAAATACATGACGACGTGATCTTGTAACTTTTATAGTTCGTAATAGATATATAAAGTCTTTAGAGTAATGACGGAAGCATCATATTATTCCGTGGTATTATACTGAATATGATCGAGAGTTTAGTTTGACAAACGCCTTAAGGCCCAGGTTCGCTGTTATTTGCTGTAACGTGTTTATGACAAACATTTCTGAATAGTTATTGTTGCTTAGGGATTTAGGGCTGCAACTAAGTACTGGTTTGATTGTCGACCCCTCCCCCGATTAGTCAACAATTATTTAAATCAATATCTGCTTCCTGTGGGTCCACCTCCTGTTCTGGGCTCCAGTTAATGTCTGACCTACCTGCTCCAGTCTGTCCACCTCTCTGCATTAACGGAACTTTTCACTGCAATTTAGATTAATGACCAGTAAAACAACATAATTAGAACCTAAGTAAACATTTGATAGAGGTAGTTTACTGCTGTTCCTCCAATATATCACCACACAAAATTAGCACAGCTTCATTTAATTTAAATACTCCAAACTAGGGCAGGACAATATAAAAAAAACCTCTTTATTGATGAAATATTGATCGACATCAAACATATTTACTACTGTAAAAATATGTAGAAAATATATTTTAAAGAGCATATTTTAAGTTAGACACTCCCTTAAAAAAATGTTTAGAGAAATATAATAGAAACTTTTTCTGAATAAAAATTTACACAAATTCAGCTTATTTAGGCTCTTGGATTCGTTTTTGTGAGAATTGTCAATTTTTTCACCAAACCGGAAGTGACGACAGTTCAGGGAGACCGTTCGTTCTCTATATAGAAAACTGATCCACTATTCACTACTTGTGACGAGCAAAACAAACCCCCAGAGTGCCGTTATTTTATTACTTTATTACTATAGTGAGAAGTTATTTTATTAAGATAAAAAAAAAAAAAAAGATAAAAACAATCAGTCCTGTAAGGCTGTACCCTGTCGGTCCAGCTGTAGACCGTGACCCACCTCCTCACTTGGGTCTGGGTAAAATACCAGCGTTTAGCACCAGGTTTTGATCATCAGAGCTCCAAACATTGAGCTGCGTTCAGGTGGATTGTTAAGAAATGAAAGAGTTTATAAAAAGTTTCACAGGATGCAGCTAAACGGTTCGAGGCTGACCGAAACAGTGTCGGGTCAGGCTGGAAACCCCGCTGGGAATCCCCTCTTGGGAGCCGCAGAAGTCACCGTACCGGTAAGGAAGCCGTCCCGTTGTTGACTCAGTGTCCTGACAGACCGGCGATTGGCATTCACAAACATAATAATTTAGCATTTTTTATTAAAATGAATTCACACCGACTGGATTAAAGAGCGCTCTAACCTAAAACTAACAACTCATCGCCGACAGCGAGCAGGCAGCTGGCAGACTAGAGCGGTGCCAGTCTGAGATGTTAAAGTAGTTTAGCTTTAAAAAATCTAACAATGATTTAAACAAGCATCTGTTACACAAACTCCACACAACAAAGGGCTCAAATGATCATATTTATGGGATTATTGATCGTACAGAGTGTTAAATTATCCTACAAATACTTTATTTATCTACATCTGACAACACTGTAAGCAGCGCCACCTAGCTAGGAGCTCCCTTAGCTGACGTCACAGGTCCACATATGAAAAAAAAAGCGTTTTTAGAAGCTTTGCAAAAAGGGGCACTTTTGACTAGAAAAATGGTTTAAAAAAATGTATTGTAAAACAAAATACCCTCAATAAACATTTCAAATAGTATTTTTGGACAGAATTTTATCAGAATTAAAAAAAAAAAAAGAACTTAATATATGCTCTTTAAGTGCAGCTCTATTTTCTATCTTTGCCACTGGAATTTTTCAGATTACCAAACAAATTTAAATATTAGACAAATATAACACATTTAAACACAACATGCAGTTTCTAAATGAAGCTGGTGATTATTAGGGTGAAAACCAACCAAACCTAACCTACATGGTTCTGTGTGAAATACTGATTGCCCCATTACCTAATGACAGGTTGGCCCATTCATCTTTACAGAATTGTTGTAATTCAGCCACATTAGAGGTTTTTCTAGCATTAGCCTCCATTTTAAGGTCATGTCACACAGTTACAGCATCTCCATCAGATTCAGATCAGGACTTGGATTAGGACACTCCAGAGTTTTAATATTGTTTTTATTAAACCATTCAGAGGAGGATGTGCTGGTGTGTTTTGGATCATTGTCCTGCTGAGCCTCAGCTTGAGGTCAGGAACAGATGATCAGATGTTCTCCATCTGGAGGTTGTGGTAGACAGCAGAATTCAAGGTTTAATTTACCACAGCAGGTCTTTCAGGTCCTGAGGCAGTAAAACAGGCCCAGACATCACACTACCATCATGTTTTACTGTTTTGATTTTTTTGCCTAGTCTCTTTCTTGTGGTGGAGTAATGAACTCTGACCTTAACTGGGGGAAGTGAGGCCTACAGTTCTTTAGATGTTGTTCTGGGGTCTTTTGTAACCTCTTGGATGAGTCGTCTCTGAACTCCTGGGGTCATTTTGTTTGGCTGTTCACTCCTGAGAAGGTTCACCATTGTTTCATGTTTTTGCCATTTATGAATAACGGTTCTCACGACGTTCTCTGGAGTCCCACAGCTTTAGAAATGGCTTTAGAACCATTTCCAAATGGAGAGATCTCAATTATTTTGCTTTTCATTTGTTTCTAAAATTCAGGAGCAAATGAGAAACAAAGTAAGGATAAGATTGTGATAACCTAAAATATTCAATAACCCAGAGTTCTTATGGGTGCTTGAAATCATTGAAATGCTTGAATTTTAACATGATGTTTTCAATATTTTTAAAATGCTTGAATTTTTTATAAAGTGCTTGAAAATACTTGAAACTAGAAAAGCACCAAAAAGTCTACTGGTGATTGGAATGAATCAACGTAATCTGTTTATTCAGATTTAACCTCTGTGAATTCACCATCACTACGTGCAAATTAATGCCAGTAGATCTTCATATTAGAGTTTTTACTTCCAGAATCATTGTTTTCAAGGTAATCAGAATATTTGATATGAAAATGATTCTATTGAATTGAACCAGATTCATGTCAAATCTGTATCTGGAGGTGAACTGAACAAAAATCTGTCATCAGTATTGGCCCTCAAAGTCATAAATGCTTTGCTACTTTAAAGCAGCATTAATTAACGTTCCTGCGTAGCCCCCTACTGGTTAAAAGTGTAATTTAAACTGTTGTAAATCCTCTCACAGCTGAAAAGAGAGAAATCTTTTCCTGGCAGCCTGCCATAGGTCGCTGCTTTTCAGCTAATAATCTCGTCAGACAATGTTGTATTTTAAATTTTTTTGAATGTATAATTATTTTCAGTTCAGAAACGGTCTTTTTCTCTCTCTGCCTTTTTCTCGCTCTCTCTCTCTCTCTCTCTTTCTTTCTCTCTCAGCTGTCTGAGCGTAAAGGCCAATTAATATTCCATGAGAACTCAGCTGCCATACTCTTTCAGCGTTGTGTCATACAGGTGTATGTATCAGGTGTGTGTGTGCAGATTAAAATGATCCATCTTTGCTGGTCCCGGACCAGCGCGTACCTGAGGAGGCATTCGGGTCTTGGTTGACTGGCGCAAAACCTCCGGGACCAGCAGCAGACCAGCGCATACCTGAGGGAGCTTTTGAGTCTCGGTGGCTTTCGTGGACCACGCTGACCCCCAGCAAGAACAAAGTTCTTGCTTCTCGTGGAGTATGAATTGGCCTTGACTCAGTACATCCAAATAATTAATCAACCCAGATCCGACTGGACCTGTCAGGCTTCAGTTCAGATCCTACTAGCGGGCAATAGCTCATGGAGGAGTTTTCCTGTGTAGAAGATGTTTTTGTGCGAGTCGCGTGTCACAGTTCCGGCGGATTAATTAATTAATTTACCTGTGAGGTGGTGTTGGGAAAGTCTTATTTTTCAGGACATACTTTTCTACAATATTTCACCACGTGGTTAATAATCAGACTGGTTAAACCGTAAAACCCTCGCTGAAACCATCACTCCTCCCTGACCGTTGCTACACCTGGTAACTATGGCCGTAAAGCAGGTAGTGACATCATCTTGGAGACGTACCCACTCCTCAAAACTGTTTAGTGTGGTATCTGGCCAGTAGAGGGGTGTAGATTGGTGGCAAATATGAAAATGGTGAAGTGTCTCAAAAATCAATTGGATAGACCCTAGACCCCTTTGAATTCTCTGTGGCCGGTGAACTTTTTCAGCCAATAGAATTTAAGTTTCCACAGTCGGTTGTCAGTCAACGTGCATGCGCTTTGCGCAACCCTGTAGAGGTGGGGGCCACGCTCCCAGGACGCTTCGCGTCTTCCTGTTTACAGTCTCAGCCAGTCATCTAGAAGTCAGAGCTAATTTCAACCAAAAAGTTATCCGTTCTCCGGCTACTGAGGGCTTTATTTTATTTTAACATTTCTCCTCACAGAATGGCAAGGCTTTCCTAGGATACGTGTTTATTTTGATCAAGAATTCCATTCTGGACCGAGTGTTTCCTCATTTCCGGGTTCTGCTACTTGCAGCTCCCTGTTGTGTGACAAGCTTGTTGAGTGACCTGTTTCAAAAGCACAATGTGACAGTCAGGTCTCAGAGCATTTGCAGACTGAGAACATGATTTGTGAGCTGTGAATGATTGAACCCAGGAGCTGAGAGCCAGGACGAAGCACAGTTTATGCCCGACTTAGAGTGATGTTCCGTGCCGTGTGCACGTGCTGTGTGCACGCGCCGTGTGCACGTGCATGTCAAGGTGGGGCTATAGAACATGGGACGGGGACAGAGTGGGTGTTGTGGGAGGGGCCGTGGTACGTTGGATTAAAAATTGTTCTCTAGCTGAAAAACTCCACATTGCTGCTTTAATATAAGGTGCTGGAAAATCTTGAAAGTCACCTTGAAAAGTGTTCGAGTTTGATTTTAGTGAAGAACCCTGAACTGAACTTCTACTGACTGTAGTGTCAATACAGTCACCTCAAATATCTGTGTACTTGTGCTGATTATACTACAGCAATTTTTGAGAAATTATTATATTATTATGAATAAAATATAAGAAAATTTGTGAATTACAACCTGAAATTTCACCTCAGAATTAGAGGTGTCAGATTAGCGCGTTAATTACGATTAATTAATTACAGCCCTAATTAACGCGTTAATTTTTTTAATCGCGTTAATCGCATTTTTAATCGCTTGACCGTTTCTGCATGCAGTCTGCCGCTGCAGTGGTGTGTGTGTGCTGAGCTGGTCTCCTCGCGGTGTTTGTGTTTCACTGAGCAGCTCTGTGAGGCTCAGAGCGCCTCACTTTCAGGAAGTGATCACGTGACCTACGCATGACGCCGAGACAAAACAAACAGCTGATGGCCATAGCGGTGTTATGAAACCAGCATCACCTTTTAGAGCGGTATTTATCTGACCCCGCTGCAACAGGAAGTGCAAATTAAAACGACCTGCTCATTTCACGAGCTACTCGACCGGAACCGATGACCACCGTCAGCCCAGCACAGCTCTGATCACTGATTACACGTAGCTGTCAGCCGGTTCGGTGCGCGACCGGCTGACAGCTTCCACCGCTTGTGGAGCGCCGTGCTGATCACCACTAGTAGTCTACACTGAGTGATCTGACGGACTACAACGGTTTATATTCAAAGTAACGGCGCAACGTGGCGCAGCGCTGATCGCTGGTGTATTTCAGCCTTAAATATCAGCTGGTCCGGTCCGCGACCGGCCGGCTCAGCTTCCACCGCTTGTCCAGCACAGCGCTGACCACTGGTTACCAGTAGGCCTAGTACACCGCTGGACTGGCGGTGTTATGAACCGGTCCAGTCAGCGGTGCCTGATGGAAGACATGGACGTAGTTTGGGGGGGTGCAGGGGGGACGTGTCCTCTGCTCGTTTTTAAAGTCAGTTTAGAGTCCTGTAGTTTTTACTGTCTAAAACAATGTTGCACTATATTAAATGGATTCTGGCTGTTGTTTTTAGGTGTAGGGTTGATATTATGGCTCTTTTTAAACAGTTCAGACCCTCTTCTCCACCTCCTCCCACCCCTGTATTCAAGTTGTGTGCCCCCCCCCCCCCCCCCCCCCCCCCC
>SSNR01000250.1:775817-830402 GCA_006937965.1 Callopanchax toddi | reverse complement strand
TGCCCCCCCCCCCCCCCCCACACACACACACACACACACACCTTTGAAATTTAAATTTCATTCTTGGTGGAAGATCAAATCAAACTTTATTCATAGAGCACATTTCCTGCAGAGCAACACAATGTGTTTTACAGCAAATAAAACAACCTAAAATCAGATGAGGGGTTAACAGAGCTGCTGCAGACTGAGTCCACTGACCAAAGTAATGGTTGCACTGGGACTGAATCTGTTCAAGTCTGTTAAACACAATAAATGACTTCAGAAAGACAATTTATGTTGTTCTATATCAATCTACTGGTCTGACACAATCATTTAATGAATTTAAATGACAATAACTCAAGAGGAGGGCTTTCTTTAGCCATTTCTTTAGATGCGATTAAAAATGCGATTAATTAGATTAATTAATTACAGATCATAATTAATTAATCGCACAATTTTTTTAATCGCATGACAGCACTACTCAGAATACCACCTCAGAGGTCACTGGACTGCTGCTGATTATACTTAGTTTGAGAAAAGTCTTCTATAATCTTCACACCCGTCGTAGTTTGATTTATTCAAAGTTTTTGTAGCAAGGTGCTGCACCTTATAGACTGATTAGTTCCACGTGAAAGAGACAAATTCTGATCTAAATTATCCTGTAGGCTGCTGACTAGCTCACCATGGTTAGAAAGAGATGTTGTTTGGGTTCACCAACGCTTTGGTTTGGATACATTGATACAGGAAGTATGAATATCTATCCAAAGATACCAACACAAAATCCCAATGTCCAAACCATGCACAGTTACTAAACTGAGGGAACTAATTCTTCTGACCTCAAATTTATTTCAACACCTGACTCCTGCAGGGCGCTGTAGGAGGGAGATTGGATATAGGTCTATAATTAGCTGGAGCTACTGGATCAAGGTCCAGTTTCTCAAATAAAGGTAACCATGGCAACCTTAAACACATGTGGTACATTCATTAAAGACAGATCGATCAGATTCAACATGGAGATGTTGAATCTGTTTCAAGTCATGTTTCAGTTTATGTTTCAAGTAGCTCTTTCTTGAGTACCATAGTGCAATGAATAACCTAAAATGTCAAGTTTTTGCTGAAATAATGTAGTAAGATGACCCTCTAATTTTGTTTTGTGTTTCATTTCATGAATGTATCCAGAGTTGACGGTGTAGCCTCCAGTCAGGACGAAGTGAAGTCCAGAGAACCTGGTTCGGGACCACTGTATGACGCATTGCCCTCCAGGTGCCCTGAACAGCCAGCGTTGCACAGTGATGCCTACGCTGTTGCAGATGCACGTCAGGAGGAGGGTAAGGCCTTCAATAGCATTTTCTGACCCAGTATTCAATCCAGTCCAACTTTATTTACAAAGCACTTTAAAGAGATACTTCATCCAAAAGTGATTTTTTTTTTGGTCTGTTGTCATATTCCCCATAGTTAGATAAGTGGGCAAGACCATTTGTAACCAGTTGTTATCCTGATCCAGCAGTACTCCTTTAGCGTTAGCTTAGCAGAACACAATATAAGTGAATGGTAACAACTAGCATTGTTGGGAAAAAAAAGTCCTTAAAAGTGTGGTTTACTCTTTTTTTTTTTAATACTTTTGCGGTGATCTCTAGTGTAAATCAATACCTTATGAGTCATTTTTGTAAAGGAAAAAGCTATGATGCTTCTGTTCTCTGATGCAGAAGTGTGCTGATTCGTAGGTCCGCTTGAAACAGCAGGAATCCTCATTAATATTAATGATATGCACAACCCTCGCTTCTGATTGGCCCTAGGTATTTGATCCTGAATGCAACGGTAAAATAACCTGGCAAGCCAGTGGATAAACTGACAGTGTAGTTTACTAAGCTAAGGGCGAAGGAAAATTTAGAAGAACTGC
This sequence comes from Callopanchax toddi, assembly GCA_006937965.1. Lineage (NCBI taxonomy): Eukaryota > Metazoa > Chordata > Actinopteri > Cyprinodontiformes > Nothobranchiidae > Callopanchax > Callopanchax toddi. Next base: position 828,523 of record SSNR01000250.1, on the reverse strand, counting down.
TTCTTCAGCGTTTGTCAATGAATGTTTCAGAAGGGTAATGCCTACATGTGAACTTACATATTCTCCTAAAAGCCCAGAACGTTCTGCTGTTCCAGCTGAACCGAGCTGAAAGCTGTCCATAGTACATAGGAGTTGCTATGTTAAAGGCATACTTTGCAACTTTTTCATATTTTTAAATCTTTTCCTTGAGCCAGTATGTGCTAATATGACCCCTTGCAGGGTTAATGAAGGGTCACTTAGCCCCATCTGGTGCTTAGATCCGGAATACCACCGTTGCAAGTTTGCAACGGCGGTTTGCACCGGTGCCCCGGAAGTCTCACAAAGCCACGTATCTCGCAAGGGTTAGGCTAACCCAATGTGGCTAGTTGTTATGTTAGCGCCAGTATGTTTTAGCACATGATTCCTGCTTTTTTGATTTCTTCCTGCTTGAACACAGCTGATTTCTTTGAAGGAGTAAATAACCGCTCATGTAGAAAGCTATGAAGGCTGAGGAGACATTTCAACAGTTAGATTTAGGTGTTTCTGAGCATAAACAATGGTGCTAACGTTTTTACGTTAGTGATTTAAAACGGACACCAGGGGGAGCCAAAACAAGCAAAACTGCATAGTATCTCTTTAACATTAGCTTGTTTGGCTAACCACAACGAGCTCAGAATAACTGCTAATATCGCTGCAAAAATATGTTACAAACTTACCCAAAAGCTGCTCCTAAAGACTTTATCCTCCTCCGTGCAAAAAAAAAAAACATTTCTGTAAAAAAATTTAAAAGTCAACTTCTTCCCAACCGAGTTTCAAACCAGTCTCCTCCTGCATTAGAGGCAGTGTCTTAAGTCCCTATACTACTGCGCAGTCATGTGTTGCTGTTTCATTTCTGTATATAAACATTAGGTATCAGGTGACGAGTTAACATTGGCATGTGGCTAATGACAACTAGCTCAGAATAACTGCTAATATTGCAAGAAAAATATGTTACAATTAAACTTACCCAACAGCTGTTCCTAAAGGCATTCTTCTCCTCAGTGCTAAAAAAAAACTATTCCTGTAGAAACATTTAAATATGTAGAAAAATTTAAAAACCAAACCCAGATTTGAACTCAGATACCCTGCACCAGAGGCAGTGTCTTGGACCAGCTCTGTTTCTTTGACTTTGTGGGTCATTTCACCTTAAGAATATTCTTGAAAATAAATAAAAATAAAATGATATATTTTTTACTAGCCAATGAGGCTCCCAGACCACACAAGGCACAAAGGCTCTAGCCTTTAGCCTGGCAAGTCAGACTATAAATGTGGATATGTGGAAAGTCTGCAGAGCAAAACTCACGGTCTAGTTTACTAGGTTATCAAGCCATATCTAGCCTGTGCATTATCCGGGCATGTCTGTGGGGCGGGGCCAGCCAAAATGGGCCAGACCATGTATGCAAACTGGCATTGTGACGTACATCTGCAACCAGATTCAAATTCTAGCGTTTCAACCTGAAAAAACTGTAAGAAGCCAAAGCTGGAGATATATGTAGAAGACTGTTTTCATGTTCAGCCTGCATGAAAGGCTCAGGGTGGCCTATTATAATCCAAAAAACCTGAAAAAAAAAAGGTTTTTGATAGTGCTGTCAGCAGGGTCTGAAATTAATACTCGCCAAATGCGACCAAATTGCTCCACTTGGCGAGTAAAATTTGGAACGTCATCCGCCACATGGCGAGTACATTTTTGCACCAAACTAGTTCTGTTTATCAGTCCTCTTCAATGGATTTCTGTGACGCTCCTCTCCTGCCTGCACGCGACGTACGCAAAACGCGAGAGTCGCACCCAGCATTTCTGCCTATCTATTCACTGTTCATCAAGGCAGCAGCAGTTAGCTCTGTGTTAAAACTAGCAGCGATATGTGGCGGTTTTGAACTGGATTCAGCCAGTCTTCAAAAAGAAAAGTAATGGAACTGGAAGAAAACCCACCAGGACCAGTGGCAACCAGAAGATTTAATGAAAGTGGCGAACTGGAGGTAGCGGTGGAGATGATGTTGACGCTGGCTACAGGGCACAACAGGTGTTGTGTGAAAGTCTGTTCCCCTGAATTTTTCTGTTCCCCCATGTCGAACCGCGAGCTTCACAGCGCTTCTAAAAGATTTCTACAGGGTCCGAGTGGACGGAGGTTTCAGTTCGGCTCGGTACAAGAAGCCCAGACCCTACCTCTATCTGAAAAGTAAAACCAGTACCGGACCGAGGCGATCCCATTCCTACACTAGTCTTTAAACAATAGAGACCTGACCCGGACCCCTCATTGAAAACGAGGCAGGCCGTGGGTCAGTTTGAACACTGCAAAAAATGATTCTCTCATAGTGTTTCCACATGTTGGAAATCTTTTATTATTATTTTAAAACAATACCCTTCTGAAATTGTACATAAAATAAACACATAGATTTATAAAGTACTGTATTTAGGGTCTGTCCAGTTTTAGTCAGAAAGTTTTGTTTTTCAACTGTTTTGAACTGAAATGCAATTTAAATGCATTTTTTAATCAATTATAAAAGCTTTAAAAATGATTTTTAAAAACATTTTGGCATATTTTTTGGTTGGACATTGTAAACTGCATGTAATTTCATTTTTCTGAAAAGAATCGATTAAATGCGATTAATCGCGATTAATTTCTTTCAAATTTGCGATTAATTAGTTAATTTATTTTAATCGACTGACAGCACTAGTTTTTGAGTAAACCACACCTTTCAAAATCACTCAGTAGTGATACTAATTCTGCTTAGTGACCTCAATAATCATATCGACTCTAAGTGAAAATAAAAAGTAACACGAAGGAATTACAGGTACCATTTTAGACTCAGGACTACTTTATGACAAAGAACAGCTGTAAGCATCTGCTGAAAGGAGCAAGGACATAATGCGACAGCCCTGAAGACAACGACGCCTGTAAATATGTATCCACACGTTGTTTGCGAACCTCACAGATTTTATTTTTTGAGAACACTAATCCTATGTTAAACTTTGGTCTGATTCAGTGCCATAAACATATAAAACGCTTGCCTAAGTCCAGGATGTCTGTGCCCCTCAGGTGAATATGAAGTTGAACAAGGAGTCTGTGATACTACATTTGGTTGGAAGTCGCTGGGGGAAGAGTTGAGGCCCAATGACGTGACGACGGATTTGACTTCTTTTCAGCATGGAAATCGTGCTTTAGCTTCAAAGGAAATGAGGAAATCGCAGGGTAAGTCATGAGAATATGCTGTATCCTAAAACGTGACTTGGTATTAAAGGCTGATTTAGCTGGAAAAGACCGACAGTCTTTCAGGGTGTAGTAATGTTCCTCTCAAATGATTCTAGCATCAGTGTGAAGAAACCCTTCTTTTTCAGGGGCAAATTTCTTTTCAGAAAGTCTTTCAAAGGCCACATTTGATGTGTAGACCAGGGCTGTCTGATCTTAGAGAGATGTGGGCCAAAATTGCCACAAAGTATGTTTTCTGCTGAAAAGTATCAGTAAATCTTTGTAAATACGAGACATAATAGGGTCTCGTACATTTTCCCCAATAAAAGAAAAGCATCAAATTCCCTGGTTCTGATTGGTTGATTGTTTTCTAGTTTCTTGGTCTTGAAAGTAATTTTTCATCCAGAATCAACAAGGACAGGAGCAAATCGGGGTAGGCCAGTATAGTCGAGCTCTCCATCGTAGACCAAATTCATATAGTTTCTACCATATATACCGCTAATATAATCTAGTATGATGATAAAGACTATGTTCAGCGTGGAAATGCTGTATGTATAGTTCAGTACTTGTGACACTGAACCAGTTCTGGTTCAGAGAATCAGCAGTTTGTGTTTTGCTGTGTTCTTCAGACAGAGGGATGGCTCACTCAGATGAGTCTCGACTGGCCAATCTCCTGCGTCGAGTCTCCAGGGAGGATGACCGCGACCGGAGGCTGGCCACCCTAAAACAGCTAAAGGAGTTCATCAGCCACGGCGAAAGCAAAGTGGTCCGTTCATATTTTTTCTATCTTAAAGTAACAGCAGCTTCATGTTGGAATGTACCAACTGTTTACTCAGGATGATTTACAGTGTGTCTAATTTTACATAAACTGTTAGAATGAATGTGGTTCAGACAAACCCCTCCCTGTACTAACAGCTGGTCCCTTCTCTCAAACAGACCCTGGTCAAACAGCTGGACACTATCCTCAGCACCATGAATGACATTTTGAACGAGAGGTAACTATGATCTTCAGGTTTATCAAGTGGCAATTTTCAGTGAACAGTAAATGGGTCTAAGTGTTGAATACACACAAAATAGACATTGTAGAGATGTAAGAATGGTAGCAATGAAGGAAAAGTAGCTTAAAGCAGCAATTAGTTTGTTACACTTTAAGCTAGACAAGAACATTAAAATTGATCTAATTGATTTTTGAGTTAGAAACTTGACCATTTTCCTACCATGAACATCCCAAAGTAGTTGTTTGTCAGGATGGTTTGGGAAGGTTATTTACTTGGTGGCTCCAAACTGTAAATGGAAACATCCAGCTTAGGCCTGGACGATATAGAAAACAAGTCTATCGATTAAAAAAAATTTAATATTGGTCGATAATCAATATTATTGAAAATATAAAAACATGTAGAAAATATATTGTAAGTGCAGCCCTGGTCATTTTATGTTATTCCTTAATTAATTAATTAATTTTAATAAACACATAAAATAAAGAACATAAAAATTGAATTACTTTTTAGCTTTCTTTCAAACATTTTAATCAAACTGAGGTCTGGTCATCCTGAATAATTAAGTTATTTGATCAGGATGAGTCTACAGCAGAAAGAGAGGGGAAAACTTGTCATAATTATAAAAAACAATCATTTAGAATTTTTTCTGACTAAAAAAATAAGGTTTGATAAGTTTAGATGCAGGAAAAGTGTTGACGGCTCATGAAATGCAGCGGTCAGCGTGAGGCGCAAGACCACCTCCCTCCTTTCCTCCCTCCCTCCCATCTGACGCTGAAGCCTGGTGTTGGTTTATTATTTTGGGACATGATTGACAAATTAACAACTCCGGTCAGGTTCGTCTGAATCTTACATGTATCTGTGCATTTTGAGTCCAGGCTTCAAGTGCTTCGAGTCATTTTGGGGTTGTCGCGCTTATCAGAAGCAAGTAATCCCAGTTTGGTTCGCTTTGTGCTGCAGACGGAGGATTTTCTCCACCTCCTCCAACGTGGAGACGCTACTTGTCCTGCGGCTTTGAGCAGCTCAGTTGATAAAACCAGCTGGTTGTGTTACCAGACTTGGTTTTTATCTTTTCTCTGCAAATTTTGCAAACGACCATTGTTTGGTTTTTGTCAGAAATTTGCGGTTGAACTACTGAAACTATTTTCAGAACAGTTTCCTCCACGGTGAGCTCCTCTCTAAGTTACCTGCTCTGTTTTGGTCTGAGAGGGGAGGGGCTTAGTGACGGAGAAGCCTGGGTCTGTGTTTCTGATTGGTTAGAAGTAAGTAATGACACTAGTGTCACGTTACCCGGTTGGATGAAATTAAAAAAGACGGGAAACTTTATTTATTGAACTTTTTATCGACCCGTTTTGTTTTCTACCGAGCCTCCCGTCTATCAATAGATATATGTTGATATTGAATTATCGTCCAGGCCTAATCCAGCTAATGTGTAAATGTCTTCTGATTGTGATTTCCATACTTTGAGTGACGTGTACCTTTCCCTCTGAATTGTTTCCATCTGTAGCAGTAAGCTGTTGTGGGAGTTGCGTCAGGAAGCAGCATCCTGCCTAGGTCTCCTCTGCACAGTGCTCAGCTACGAGGCTGAACGCATCTTCAAGTGGCTTTTTCTCAAGTTCAATTCAAGCAGCCGTGACGAGGTAAAGCTGCTGTACCTCGTGGCAGCGCAGCGCGCTTTGGAGGTTGCTGGAGAGAGAAAGGCCTTCTCTCATATCATGCAGGTAAATAGTTTCTTTAAGTTTTATGCACTACTGGAGCAATGCTCATGGCTAGTCAGATCAGGGGAGACACTGCTTCTTAACGGTGACAAATTAGCAACTAAATTTTTGGTATTTTAATGAATATTTCTCAAAACACTCATACTGATGCGTTAAAATGTTTTATAAATCTCTACAATTTAGCACAAGACAGTCATTTTACAGTGTTTATGATGTTGTAGCTCCACATACAGTGGCATACTAATTAGGACGTTGTTCAGTTGAAATAAACAGTTTCATGTTAAATGGTAGAGGTTTACTAACAGGTAGTTTGAGGCCTATTCATCCTCCACGAGAAGAAAGAAATTTGTTCTCGCTGGGGGTCTGCAAGAACAAAAAAAAAGTTCGTTTCTGCAGGGAGCATTCATACTCCACGAGAACTCAGTTGTCGAACTATTTCAGCAACGTGTCATACAGGTGTGCGTATCAGGTGTGTGTGTGTGGAGGGGAGGGTGTGTGTGTGCAGTTTAAAACGATCCGTCCTCGCTACGTGAGGAGCGGAGGCATATGGGTCTCCGGCGCAAACCCTCGCGGTCCGCGCTGGTCCTCCTAGCTCAGGTCGATCCAGACCGTCACCCTTCAGGTCTGTCCGCACACAGCAGCACAGCAGGCGCTGGAGAAAAACGTCAACCGCTAACCGCACTAACCACGCTCATCCCCCCTTTCTGACCAATCACAGCAGTTGTTCTCGGACATCTTGCTGAACAAAGTTCGGCTCGGCTGATGTGCACAAGAACAAGCCATTAGCGCTGCCGAACTGGGTCTGTGAGAATAAAATGACATAATTTTGTTCTCGCAGCCCCCCAGCGACCCCCAGATAAATTGGCCTTTAGTGTTTTAAAGCATGAATATGACTTTTTAAAGCCAGAGTTGTTTTAAACATCTGAAAATTAGCCACTAATTTGTCAGTGTTCATCAGCAATGAAGCCATGAGAATTGCTCCAGTCAAAGAACTACTTCCTGTTTTTAGAGACTCTGTAAACATGATGAGCTGAGTTTTCGTGCTTTTCAGCTGGTGATGAGCAACCTGCAGTCTATTCTGGAGAACGTGGACACACCAGAGCTGCTCTGTCAGAGCGTGAAGTGTATTCTCCAGGTGGCTCGCTGCTACCCTCATGTTTTCAGCACCAACTTCAGGGTAAGCGTGTCAGCAGATACTGTTTCATGGCTAAGGCACAAAGATCAGATAAGAACACTTTGGATCGTGCCAGGCCAGATGTTTCCTGATGTTTGTCATCTCTTCCTCCTTCTCAGGACACAGTGGACATCTTGGTGGGCTGGCACATTGACCACACTCAAAAGCAGTCTCTCACACAACAAGTCTCAGGTCAGCTTTGTTTCTTATTGACACCATCAGGTAGTGCTGGGCAGCAAACTAATCTTCCAAGCATTAAAATAGATTTGTAGGTCATCAGGATTCTGTCACACTTTGGGTTTTAGATTTGGATTTTAAGTGGAAACAACCTTTTTTAAAGGGGTATTTAGATCATTTTGAACATGATTGAAAATAAACAAGTTTATAGTAGGTGCATATTAGTGGGGTGCATGTGCACCCAAAAACATGTGTGAGTACCAGTTCCTTTGCCATTACGCTTCTTTGCTTAGCAGTGTTACATCTACCACTCACCGGTATTTCCCCTACTGCTCTATACTACCCAAGCAGCAAAATCAGCATACCCATTACAAGCTTGTACCTGACTGCTCTGCTAGAATCACAGGGGAACCACCGCAGCTGCTCAAACACTGTGCTTTGGTAAACTCCTAATACCACCTAATACACTATTCAGTAATTTGCAGTCAGTCCCCTTACAGCAAGTGATTAGGAGGCAGCACAGCACTAAGCATATATATATCTGTTCATTTATCAGAATGACTCTGAAGCTGGACAGATCCCTTCACTAACGAGAGGCTAGTGGGCACAGACTGGGTGGTGGTGGTGGGGTTATGTACTACACATGGCGTAAGAACCAAACATCAACGTCTGGTACTACCTTGAGTACCTCATAGAAAAAATGATGTGCACCTCAGTCTATAGTTTGAAAAAAATAATTCTAGAACATCCAGAAATGTTCAAATGGAAGACAAAATAATATGGTACAGACATATATCCGAACCAATGTACCCTAATTTATCAAAGTAATAAAAAAGCAATAAAAATGTTTTTCACAATTTAAAATGGAGATGAATGTGAGAAATGAGTGGTTGATTATAAATATGGAATATAAATTAAAGTCTGAGCCTTCATTGAAGGATTAATCTGAAGTGGTTTCTTTCAGGGATTTATCTACAGCAGAGGTACTCCGTAGGTGGCATCTTTCTGGTCCAAAGGCCACATATGGGCTGCATGGTAGCGCAGTTGTTAGCACTGTTGCCTTGCATCAAGAAGGTCATAAGTTCAAAACCCAGCTGTGGCCTTTCTGCATGGCGTTGGCATGTTCTCCCCATGTATGCGTGGGTTTTCTGCAGGTACTCCAGTTTCCCCCTAAAGGTCACAACATTCCTGATAGGGTGATTGTTAATTGTGTGTACGTTGCTTTGGATTAAAGCATCTAGAAAATGGTAAATGGGCAGTATTTATAGAGTGCTTTCTAGAGTGTTCTTCACTCCCCAAAGCGCTGTACAACACGAACAGACATTCACACACACGTGATGATAAACTATTTGTAGTCTCAGCTGCCCTGGGGTACACTGACAGAGGCGGGGATGCCATGCACCGGTGCCCTCCAAGTCCCTCTGACCACCACCAGTAGGCAAAGTGAGTGAAGTGTCTTGCCCAAGGACACAACGACAAAGTAACCCAGCTGGAGCTGGGATTGAACCGGCGACCCTCCAGTTACCAGACCGGTCACTCTACCAACTGAGCTATATGCCGCCCCAGCAATAAATTTATATAATAAATGAATAAATAAAAACATATTGTGTCCCACAAGCTGTAATTCTATCACTTGCCATTGTAAGTAGGTGCAGTATCATCCGTGCAGCCTGTTATCACACAACCACTGCTGTCTTAAATTTCATTTTCACTTTTGGAGCGGTGCGCCCCGACGGCTCACAGCTGCGGGAGTTTGGCACAGTTTTTAAAAACCTGATGGTTCACATCATTGTGAGTGAGGGTTAAATAAAATATTTTGAGTCTGAACTAATTATCTAATGTTCATTTAAAATGTAGTTCTTTTTTTTTTTTTTGGTTTTTAGTCCAAATGCAAACTTAGTTCAGTGAAAACTTCTTTCTTGTTGAACATATTTAGAAACTGATTTGTAGTTTACTGCATAAATGCATCTTAATGGGTCAGTATGTAGCAATATTAAACATATTCAACTCATCCACTGTATGTAGGGCAGTGAGTGGTGCAAATATACTGTAGGACAGTCTGTTGTTCTGCTAATGATCAGTTGTCATCAAGTCGTCAGAATCTGGTGGTTTTTATTTTTGTTCCCTCTGTGTTTAGGTTGGCTACAGAGTCTGGAGCAGTTCTGGGTGGCGGATCTGACTTTCTCTACCACCTTACTGGGACAGTTCTTGGAAGACATGGAGGCATATGCAGAGGTGACCTCAGCCATTCCCTAAAAGTATTTTTGTATTGTAAACAAGTGTCCAGATTGATAACAGATGGCTCAGGGTCAGAACATAGAACCTTCTGGTAGTCCCGCCCCCAGACAATCTGACCAATCAGCAGACTGAATGTCCTTAGTGGTTTGTTGTGAGGCATTTTGTTTCTTGTGCAGTTTTCTCTGTGAAAAGAACTCATATGACCTGAAAGAGCTACAAATTACATAACATAATCATGACCTGATTGTGATCAGAGTAACCAAACTACAGGTGTGAAAACGCCCAAAGGCTGGGAGTATGTGTGTCTTTGACCTGATGAGACGTTTCTTTATGACCTGACTGATTGTGCTCTGTTTTAGGACCTAAATCACGTGGCGTCAGGTGAAGTGGTGGATGAAGACATCCCCCCACCCTCAGTGTCACTGCCCAAACTAGCAGCTCTGCTGAGGGTTTTCAGTACGGTGGTCCGCAGCATTGGAGAGCGATTCAGCCCTATTAGAGGACCACCCATCACTGAAGCCTACGTCACTGATGTAAGACACTCGGCAGAACCTGGTAGATAGATGAGTAATGTGTACATCACAGAAGGACTCTGTGTCTTCCTGGACTCTATAATAATTGTCTTAATTAAATATTTTAGCTTTAATAATCAATATTTTGTGTAGATGAAGACAGATCATTACTGAGTTTAGATATTTTGTAGATGGAAATGCAAACATTAACCTGTTAGACGTCAAGGGTTGTTCTATCACTTCTTCATCTACAGTAAGGACCACACCCACTGCTGACATCACTCAAAGCAGGCGGAGTCTCTAGGAACAGGAAGTCGTCCTCTGACTAGAGTAATACGAGTCAGATCAGGAGAGACACTGCTGCAGATCAGTGACAAATTATCAACTAATTACCTGGTATTTAAAACAATTCTTGCTCAAAAAAGTCAAACTTATATGTTAGAATGTTATATTACCTGTCTGTAAACATCTATAATTTAGCATGAGCTCTACAGTAACATAGTAATTTGGGCAGTGTTCAGTTAAAACAAACTAAACAGATGACCTTGTTAAAGTGATAATATGCAACTTTTTCATATTTTTAAATCTTTTCCTTGAGCCAGTCTGTGCTAATATGACCCTTTACAGAGTTAATGAAAAGTCACTCAGCCCCATCTGGTGATTAGATCCGGAATACCACGATTGCAAGATCTCCGTCGTCGTCACGGTACCCAGGAAGTCACGTGTCTCACGAGGGTTAGGCTAACCCAAAGTGGCTAGCTGTTATGCTAACACTGGAGTGTTTTTAGCTCACGATTCCTGATTTTTTCCATCTCTCCCTGCTTGAACACAGCTGATTTCTTTGAAAGAGTAAATAACCGCTCCTGTAGAAAACTATGAAGGCTGAGGAGACATTTCAACAGGTAGATTTAGGCGTTTAGAAGCTGAAACAATTTAGTAATTTTTTAATACAGTGATTTAAAACGGACACCAGAGGGCGCCCAAAACAAGCAAAACTGCATATTATCACTTTAAATTGTAGAGGTTTAAAGACGGATAAAATAGAATCGTAACACATCAATGTGACTCTTCTGAACAAGAGTTGTTTTAAATACCTGAAAATTATCCACCAATTTGTCATGATTAGCAGCAGTGTCTCTCCTGATCTGACTAGCCATGGATATTGCTCTGGTCAGAGGACTACTTCCCGTTTCCAGAGACTCCACCCACTATGAGTGATGTCATTAGTGGGTGTGGTTCTTACTGTATAAATAACTGACAGAATGAAGCTGAATGAACCAAATATCCCCTTAAAGGCTGGTTCACACGACAGGATTTTCAAATTGTCGAACGATTCTAAATCATAAGAGACCACACACGCGGCGAGAAATTTTCCTTTAAAAATCACAGACACTGACTGTTTGATCCTACAGTGTGTGGTGGGATCACACACGAACCGATTTTACACACAAACATTTGCAGATCAGACGGGAAATCTTGCAGAACTTCATTAGACCAAAAGTGACTTTGGAGTAAACAAATACAACAGCTTTTATTTTTATTAAAAACAATGAATGGGAGGTGTTTTGGGCGTGTCCTGCTGGCAGGAGGCCCCCGGGTCGACCCAGGACAATCTGGAGGAAATACATCTCCAGGTTGGCATGGGAACGCCTTGGCGTCCTAGCTGAGGAGCTGGTGGATTTGGCCGGGGAGAGGATGGCCTGGGATGCGCGACTGAGGATGCAGTCCCCGCGACCAACACCCGAATAAGCGGAGGAAGGCCAAACAAGGACAATGAACTTGTGACAATTTTAAAAATCCGAGCAGCTGTTTTGATGATTCCTTTTGCTCCGCGCAGCGGAGTCTGTCAACTCTCGCTACACGTCAGTCTCCGCAGGCAGATTCTCGGGGGACACCACACACGCTGCGATGTCGGGTCTACTGTAGACAATCCAACATGTACGATTTCACAGATTTGCAATCGAAGCGGTTCTGACGGCGTTCCGAGCGGACCAGAGCACTCTTAACCCACCACACACGAGAGGATTATCTGATAAGATTATCTTTAGCGATCAGGCACGTCTTTAAGATTGTCGGAGGAGGAGAATCAGGGCAAAAATCGGGTTAAAAATCCTGCTGTGTGAAGTGGCCTTAAGACTAATTAGGATATTAATTTATAATCAATCTAAACTAGAGATATTGAAGTTGGTTTTTCCAGTATCTTGTTGTAAAACTTTTAATGTGTGATTACAAGATATTGATTCTCTTGAATGTATCTAAGTTTCTCTGTTCTGTGTTTTTTAATAAGGTTCTGAACAGAGTTCTAAGCTGTGTAACAGCAGCAAAGCAAGTCCAGTTCTCCGAGGCGGTTCTGACTGCAGGGAATGAGTGTGTGGGGGTGTTGCTGGCCAGCGTGGAGCCCTTTGGTCAGCTGATGGAGGCGGTTCTTGCTTATGGCCTGGATCAGCTGGACTGCTGCCAGGCCTGCGGTTCTGATTACAGTCTGGCGGTGCTCAGTCTTCTCACCCTGGTACGGTCACTTTGAGTTCAGCCCACACTTGTATTCTGACTTATTTGGTTTTTGTCCTTCAGTGATTAATCAACTCAAACAAAGCACAGGTGTCATTTACCTTGACCTGAAGTTTTTGTATCGTTTGTAGGGATGCCCTGATACTTATCCCAGCATCAGGTTTTGGTCTGAACCTATGGTTGTGTTTTTGAACTTATAAAAGATACCATGGAACTGTTACCACTTTATGTATCCTGACTCTTAGTTCTCTGTTGAGTTGCAACAGGAAACAACAACAGCTAATTCTGGAGAACATGAAATAAATCCAAGAACTGAAGTAGCAGTACGTGTATTAGTACTGTCAGAGCACTGATAGTACTGATGTTTGGTCAGGGTAAAGTACACTTGACAGTTTAGTTTGTCATCGCTTCTCCTAAAGCAGTGGCATGTTTTATATGGCTACGTTTTGCTAGCAGCTACAACAGAACAGCAGCAGTAGAGTTATTAAAAGCTCTCTACATCAAACAGCAGGAATGTCTGCTTCAGAACAACATGATGAAGATAAAAGATTCAACAGTTTGGTTCTGATTAGCTGAAGAAAAGTTTCATCCATGGAAGCAGCGAGCCATGCTGCAGTATGGAAAGCTGTTGTATCATATAATCAAGCAAACTTTGAAATCTACAGCAGGCCATTTGTGTATTTATTGGTTTAATGTTTTTCAAAACACATTTATTTAGTGTTTCTACATTAGGAGATGTTACAGTTTTTATCTCACATCAAGTCCAGATCAGATGATCAGAAACTCCTTGTTTTGATTTTGTTTGATCAAACTTCCATTTTGACATGTGGCCAGTAAGATTGTGTTTTCAGTTCAAATTGGATGAAATGGACAGAATAATGTGATTTAAAAAGAAAAGTTTGAACTTGATGAACAAGAGCTGCTTCTATAGACCAAAGTTCTTCCTCTTTAAAATAACGAAGGACAAAACTAGCATTTATTTTTCTGTTTTACCTGATCAGCACCAAGCCATGACTTAGGTCAGTGGTATTTAGTAGTACTCGGTATTGACAATAACTCAACTGTAAGTACTCTTACTTTTTATTGGTAAATGTGGTATTGGTGCATCCTTAGTAGATTACCATGTTTATTTTGTAAAGTATAATATTAAACACTCAAAGTTTCCTTTGGTCAACCAGCTGCCAGAGATGAGTGAAATTAAATGTACAGAGATGTGAAAGGGTTTTTCCCTATTACAGGTTTCTACAATTTGTGCTGACTCATCACTTAAATGTTTCAGAACAGCAAACAAATTTCAGTATCAGACAAAAAAACCAGAGTAAATGTAAAATCCAGTTTCCCACCCAATCAGACCTTATGTGAAAAAGATATTTCCCCCTTTGTTAAATCATGAATTAAGTGTGATTATCTACATAATTTGGAAAGCTGAGTTCAGTTCCACCCAGGCCTGATTACTGTCAGACCTGCAGAATTAAGAAATCACTTCATTAGAACCCGTCTGCCAACATGAAGCAGGCTTAAAGATCTCAGAAGGAAAGTGGAAGTGATTTATGTCCACATACTGTACGTATACACCACAGTACATTGTTCTCTGTATTTGATCCGTCACCGAGGAGCAGAGGGCAGCCACTTTCATGGTATTCAGGAGGCAGCTATATATCAACATATATAGTATGGCTTGCCAGGCTAATGGTCACTTGTAAAAAGCAAAACATCATGCCCTGTTCTAAAGAAGAACAAAACAACCCAGAACAACATCTAAAGCAGGTCTGGAGCTGCTTTGCTGCTTCAGGATCTGGACCACTGCCTGTAACTGATGGAACCATGAATTCTGCTGTCTAACAGAAAATCCTGAAGGGTAATGTCTGACCTTTGACCTTAAAAAGGCCATTCATCAACGCTTTAATGTGACTGAATTGAAAAAATTTTGTAAAGATGAATGGAACAAAATTCCTCCACAGTGACACGAGAGACTCATTTCTAGTTATCACTAAAGGCCAATTCATCCTCCACGAGAAGAAAGAACTTTGTTCTCGCTGGGGGGCTGCGAGAACAAAATGACGTCTTTTTTTTCTCACAGACCCAGTTCAGCAGCGCTAACGGCTTGTTCTTGTGCACATCAGCCGGGCTGAACTTTTTTCGGCAGGATGTCCGAGAACAACTGCTGTGATTGGTCAGAAAGAGAGAATGAGCGTGGTTAGTGCGGTTAGCGGTTGACGTTTTTCTCCAGCACCTGCTGTGCTACTTTGTGTGGACGGACCTGAAGGGTCGTGGTCTGGATCAACCTAAGCTAGGAGGACCAGCGCGGACCGCGAGGGTTTGCGCCGGAGACCCGTATGCCTCCACTCCTCACGTAGCGAGGACGGATTGTTTTAAACTGCACACACACACCCTCCCCTCCACACACACACACACCTGATACGCACACCTGTATGACAAGTTGCTGAAATAGTTCAACAACTGAGTTCTCGTGGAGTATGAATGCTCCCTGCAGAAACAAACTTTTTTCTTGTTCTCGCCGCCCCCCAGCGAGAACAAATTTCTTTCTTCTCGTGGAGGATGAACAGGCCTTAACACTGGATTAGAGTTGTTGATACCAGGAATGTTATAACCTGTTATTAGGTTTGTTTAAGGGACAAAAATCTTCTCACACAGGGCCAGGTTGATTTGGTTTTTTTCCTTAAACAGTTAAATCATCAATTAAAAATTACATTTTATATTTACTCTGTTTTTTTTTTTTTTGTTTTTTTTTGTCTGATACTGAAATTTGTTTACTGATCTGAAACATTTAAGTATGACGAGTAATCAAAAACAATAAATCTGTTCAACAGAGCTGTGATGCCTTCACTATCTTCATGGAGCCTTTTCAAAAGAATCTCTTGGGGTTGTTTCTGATACACGTTGCTGAAGTTGTCGATGTCTTTTTAGATTGTGGACCAGGTAAACACGAAGCTGCCAGTTCCTTTTGTAGAAAAGTTGCTGGCATCAAACTCTCAGCTTCTGAACCTGCGCTTCCATTCAGAGAAGGAGGTATGTATTCTTCATTTACATTTCAAAGTGTTGCAAGGTGTGCTTTTGGTTCTTGTACACAGTTTATTGACTATCATCTACACTATGAGATTAAACATTGAAGTACATTTACATCTCAATTTCAAAAGATAAATGACTGAACCAGAGTGATGTTTTTCACATTGATTATATAAGAACAGATGGACAAAATGATCATGTTGATGATTAAATCTCAGCCTGGAAATCACTAGTATATATTAAAAAATAAGAGTGTGCTACTAGGTAAGAACTGTCCCCGTGAATCGTGATCCCTGAGCACCGTGAAGTCACCTGATTTAAACTAGGGCTGGGTGGTATGGCAAAATGTTCATATCACCTTTTTTAAAAATATATCGGTTTTACGGTATTTGACGGTATTTTTTTACACGGCCGTTACTACCCACAATATTTTTTTATTATAAATCAATAACTGCACTAGATTGGCTTTTAATAGTCGATTTTACTTTTATATGCAGAATATCATAGATTTCATGTCCAGTCACAGGCAGGTAAATGCATAACCCCTTCAAAGTATGTTTGTCAAAAGAGAGAAGTAATTAAGAAAAATAACCTACCGACCGTGAAACGTTTTTGCGTTGGTCATCTCAACCCACCGCTTGCTTTTTTTCATAAGCGGTCTCTTTAGTGAACACGTCTTTAATGGACGTCTGACTCTGACTGCTACTAGCCGTTTTAGCTGTGGAGGTGAAGGGTGCAGATCTAAGCTTGAGACATACTTGGTATTCCAAGTCGTGTTTTTGGCTAAGGTGGTGAAGCAAGTTGCTGGTGTTACCCCCGCTGGCTACCACCTTTGCTCGACAGCATTTTCATATGATAGTTGTTTGCTCCACATCCGACTTTTTAAACCTGAAAAACCCCGAAACAACAGACGTGCCTCTTCTTTTTGGAATAAGTTCCTCTGGGTTTGTAATTTGTAAGTCGCCGTGATGGCTCCCGCCAGGCGCCATTCTTGGTTCAAAAGTTTACGTTTCACTCAGGCTAGGGTGTTTGTGTGTAGTAGTGAAATGAGTCCCCACTGAAACACTTCTCTGCTGCCAACATTCGTGACGTTGTGCACGCTTTTCACCGGTATAGCGGTATGTGGAAAAATTCACATCATACCCAAAATAAACGCCAGTTTTCGGTATGAACCGGTATACAGCCCAGGTCTAATTTAAACAAAACCTCCATTCTATTAATTTTGCCTTGAGGATTTTTTTGTAATTGAATTATTCGAGTAATCCAAAGAGGCATTTCAGCCCTAGATTGATGTGTTTAGAATTCATCCCAGAAAAGCTTCTTTTTACAGCTGCTCTTCTGACAGTCTCACTGTGAACATGCATGTCTGTAAATTTTTAACGAGTCACCTCTAGTATCTCTAGGTGTTCTTCTTAAAGAGTTCTTGTTTGAAGGAATCTACTTAGAGTTGTTTAATGTTGTTTCTGTGTGTTTGTGTGTGTGTGCAGGTGATGTCTGCTGTACATGGAGTGTATCAGGCACTGCTGGGCATTAAAAACATTCCCACACTGGAAGCAGCTTATAAAATGGTTTTAGGTGAGATGGCTTGCGCTCTGTCCAGCCTGATGGAGAGTCTGGACTCCAGCGGTAGGAACCAGACTCCCAGCAGCCCTTGCACCAATATCCAGCACCCTGCTTTTGTTTCTCTTACTCTGCCTGTGGAGAAAGCCCAGTTTATCCTCATCTTCAACCTCAGCACCCTCACAACCATTGGAAACACCAAGAATTCTCTCATTGGGGTGAGTTTTTTCCCCGCTGTACTATTGTATAACAACTGGTTAGCCCTGCTAAAAGACTGGTCCAGACCATAAGCAGTCTATATGGACATTTGACCCTCTTTATGCCTTTGTGATCTAGATGTGGGCCTTGTCTCCTACGGTCTTCACTCTCCTCAGTCACAATCTGATGCTGGTTCATGCTGAGCTAGCGGTCTACTACCCTGCCGTCCAGTATGCTGTCCTCTACTCCCTGTACTCACACTGCACCAGGTAATAAACCCTTGTCTCTAGGGATCCTCTGATTGATCGGGCACCAATCAAAATCGGCTGATATTCGTGAAAAAGACATGATCGGTAAATTCCGTTATTCTCTCTTCTAGCAGATCATACCAGCTGATCAATAGCTCCTAAACCAGACGTCACTAGGTGCACAGAAAATCCGCGGCGCTACTGCGAGTTCATTGCGCAGCCGAGACTCGCCGTCCCCAGAACGGACCGCTCCATTTATAGTTGGTTCGGACTTGGAGCTCAGACCAGTCTGGCGGCGAGTCCTGCAGCTGCAGAGAGTCTGTAGCTGCTGCACGTTGCGCAGCGCAACACCCCGCGTCGGGAAACTGAGATAATTCTTTAAACTGGTATTAAAAGACAATAATTTCAATATTAATGACGGAATTGGAAAAGAGCTCGCTGATCAGCACCGGGAGGAGAGGATAAAGCTGCACGTCATGGCGCATGTGGAGAGGAGAGAGCAGTGCGCAGTGCAGGTGGATCAGACAGGTGGAGGGAGGAGAAGCTGAGAGCTGGTAGACTCTCTAGTAATGATCAGATCATTGTCAGTAATAAGTTCGTTCTTTCTGGGCATAAAATTGACCAGAGGGTAAAAACAATGTCGACTTTTCTGCATCTGCGTTTTTTTCTCAAAACATTATTTCAACCACAAACTAATTAATGGGGATCTTGTGCACAAGAATATGTGTTTAATGATTTAAATATATATAAAAATAATAGATTTCTACATGGATAAAAGTAATAAATATCTGATTAAAATAATAGATTTCTATAAGGATTAAAATTAATAGATTTCTATATGGATTAAAATAATTGATTTCTATATGGATTAAAATAATAGATTTCTAAGGATTGGAAATGTATATCTATAAATAATATATTTCTACATGGATGATGGATGTCTACATGGTGCCTTCAAGCTTCAGTATTTTTTCATCTTGGAAAAAGTCAGTAAAACATGTTTTTGTCAAAATGAAGGTGATTTATGGTTCATTTTCTACAGATCAAGTACCCATTAGCCCTCATCATTACTACAATGTGAAATTTACAGTCAATCAATGTGATCGGTATCGCCGATCAGCACACTTGGTGATCGGCAGCAAAAACGTGATCGGAGCATCCCTACTTGTCTCTATGGTCACACGATAGTAGAAAAAACTGTGATGGAGATCTTATTCTTGTAAATTGCGATGATATTTACATTTTCCTCACTTCTCTGTTTAGTTCCCACCATCACAAAATTACAACAGAACACACTCAACACTTTCCATGTGCTTCAGTGTTTCTGCCACTACCATTTAAACCTGGTGGATATTCATGTTGCAAGCAGTTCATTGTGATCTTGATGTTAGAATGACAGTTCTACTTGTCCCATCTTTATCTGTAATACAAGTTATTGAATTATGTTTTTACTAGAGATGCAGTGATACCATATTGCTAGGGTTGGACGATTTGACCAAAATTTCATATCCCGATATAGTTCATTTTATATCCCGATAACGATAAACATACGAAACATAGAACACCTCCTTGTGAATCTCCACCTCCACTGTGACCCAATTATGCATCATATAAATCAGGTAACATCCATCCATCCATTTTCTGTAACCGCTTAGTCCTCCACAGAGGGTTGCGGGGGAGCTGGTGCCTATCTCCAGCGGTCAGGTAACATGACTTTAGTAATGTGTTTTCAGCTGGGCGTTTCATATCTCGGTTCGAGTGTAACTCACTAAACACGTTTCTCCATCGTGTAGATTGGACCCATATCTTTGCAGATGTGCTTGGTAACAGCAGTAGTAATTTCCTTCCATCTGCGTGAACTAAGAGCTGCATGGTGTGTGAGACGAGTAAAAGTCTGATGCTGCTTCTGGAGTTTATTATGAGCGCTTACGACAACACTCGAAGCTGCTTTTGCTCGTTGACTGTCTCTGTATTTTGTCGTGGTTTTTGCGCAGGTGATAAGATATATTTGTGGTGTTGGAGTCTGTTGTTGGGACCAGGAGTTGGCAAACTTTACAAATAACTGTTGTTTGGTCCACGTCGGTCTTTTTATATTTAAACCACATCGATGAGACAGAAGTTGTTCCTCTTTTAGTTACAAGCTGCTCGTTTTGGGTTAGCTGGTCATCTTGTTGACCCTGGTCTAAACACGTCTGCTACTGTCTTCCACCATGTTTGTTTACGTTTTGCTGCATGACGCCTGCATAGGCATGCCGTAAAGTGTAATTTCACGTAAATTACTGCCGTAAAACTCCTTACCATGGCGTAAACGATAGAGCTTTGTATTTGACAATAGACATTGTCAAAAAATTGCCCAGTTAAGTTTTTGTGGACCCCCAAATTTTAAATTTTTATGTAAAAAACAAACAAAAAACAGAAAGGATTTTATTATTTAAAATTATTTCTACCGTTCAAAAATCCTTCATAAATGCAAGATTTTATTGAACAGAACAAATTATTAGTTTTTTTCTGATGTGATTCTTCCTCTAAACCTTCTTTCTTTTTGTTCCAGACACGATCATTTTATCTCCTCTAGTCTGTCGTCATCATCTCCCTCTCTGTTCGATGGTGCTGTCATCAGCACTGTTACCACGGCAACAAAGAAACATTTTAGCACATTGCTAAGCCTGTTGGGAAGTCTGCTGTCAAAGGAGCACCTCTACCCTGATGCTAGGTTGGTACATACACAATGAAATGTTCTACGACATAATCCAGTAACCATGACTATAAAAACTAGAAGAAATGTGGCCCCAAGCAAGAGTTTAAACAATGTAGATACTAAAACTTTCAAACGTTCATTTAACATGAAGCATGGAAAACATGTTGGTTATTCCCAGTCAGAATCAAAAACCTGAAGCAATTAGAACCACAACGTAGTAAAGGGGAAACATCCTCTTCATGTAGCAAGGAGGATTACTGTTGGAACCATCAACATGTTTAATAACTTGACTTCCAAACAAATCAGAAGTTTACGTTTTAAGCCCTGCCCCCCTCCATGTAGTCAGATGGGACATTGTCCTGACAGGTATGGGGGAGTAGGAGGGACTTAAAGCCCCAGTTCTCAGATTCAAAACCAAAAACACAACATAGCAGCACCGGTAAGTGGGTCAGCATGGCATCCAGTAAATACAATAATACACCTCCCCATTAAAACCCATAGGCTGAAAGGAATTAAAAGATAAATTCATAAAAGAGGACTACAAATATTGATTTTGACTGATTATCATAGTTAGTGTCATCGAGTCTCACGACTATTCACAGCAGTGTCTTCAGTCAGAGGCTCCTTCAGATCCGCTGAACACAGACCACTACAGAAGATCCTTCCTGTCCATCACAGACCACTACAGGAGATCCTTCCTGTCCATCACAGACCACTACAGGAGATCCTTCCTGTCCATCACAGACCACTACAGAAGATCCTTCCTGTCCATCACAGACCACTAGAAGATCCTTCCTGTCCATCACAGACCACTAGAAGATCCTTCCTGTCCATCACAGACCACTACAGGAGATCCTTCCTGTTCATAGCTAGAACAGCCTACAATGCTTCTTTGAAAATAATTTAAATGATTCACTAAAACATCCAGCTTCCTTCATGGATCAATAACATTTTTAATGATAAAATATAATAATACTTTTAATTGATATGAATAATCAATCTATAGTCTGGTGGAGAACCTTGGCTTGAATTTGGTCTTGGTGAAGGTTTAGTAAAGAATCTTGGTTTCACAACCAGTAGTGATTAAAAACAGCAACATAAAACAAATAATTTAAACGTTTTAAAACTGCAGGATAATAGAGTTTCTCAATCTGTTGGTCCTGACCCTTGGTAACTGATATGAGGCCAGACAGAAACGACCTGAACTCACTGTGAGGAGGATGAAGTGAATCCACCAGGATCAGTCTGGCCTTCTTCACTTACCTGGCTTTATGCACATCAGTGAGGTTAGTGAGGGCAGAGCCTGCAATTTTGCTGCACACTCTGAAAACTCCCAACAACCTGTTTCTGTTCTTACAAGTTAAAAACCCAAACCAACAGATGAAATTAAAAGTTAATAAAGGCTTGATAAAACATTCTTATAAAGGTGCAATCGTTGATGAGCCTTCTTATAAAGTGAGTCCAGGTGAGGTTCAAAGAACCCTGTTGATTATAAGTTTCCTGATGGAGATCTGGTTCTGTTTCAGGAAACTTCTGCTGACCTGGGCTCAGGAAATCTCTCTGCTTATGATGAAGTCAGACACCTACAGCCCCCTCTTCTCCTTGCCTTCTTTTAACAAGTTCTGCAGGGGCGTGCTGGATAACGGTGAGGCCAGAGAACTGTTCATTCCCTCCTTTCTACAGGTTTTAGGACTTTTTAAAATTATTTTATTTTAATTAAATATTTTCTTCTTTTTTTTTTTAGCTCTTAGTGAGGATCACAATGTCTGCCTTCAGAGCTGCCACAGCTTACAGATCCTCTCCACATCTCTGTCCACTGAACTCCTGCAGAGGTGAACGTCACTATTTAAATCTGTAGCGCTTTTAGTATTTTATTGGATATTTTGGTCATTTTGAAGCATCAGTTATTAATCACCAGTAGGGCCACACCCTCTGGTGACATCACTCAAAGCAGGCAGTCTCAGGAAGTAGTCCTCTGACTGGAGCCCTATTCATAGATAGTCAGATCAGGAGAGACGCTGCTGCAGATTGCTGACAAAAAAGCAGCAAACTTTCAGTTATTTAAAATAACTTTTGCTCTAAAAGGTCACAGCAGTGCATTTGAATGCTATATTACATGTTTGTAAACATCTATGATTTATCATGAGACCGTTAAATGTGTTTGTTTCAATCGAACAAAGTCTGAATTACTATGCTAGCGTACATGCTGCTGCAGGGAGGTTATATTAACTCCCACTGCCCAATGACACATTTGTATAACGCTTTTCTAAGTCATGGACTTCAAAGTGCTTTACATTAGTCATTCACACGCTGATGGTACATTGTAGCCACAAGAGCAAGCCGACGTTCTATACCACGCCACCTCACCTTTTATGATACTGTGGATTTTGTGAATGAATTACAGGTTGGGGACCTGATAGATGCAGGCCTATCACCCCTGCTGTAGATAAAAAACTGATGGAACACCACTGCAAAATGACCCAAATATCCCTTTAAGGACTAACTATTTTAAAAAATCTTTTTGATGTTTTGCTGACATTGAGAAAAACTGCAGTGGGTATGACTGTTCTTCAGTACTAAAGCTCATGTTATGTGTATTTCTACATTGTGATGTTCCGTTAGGTGTGTGAATGTGTGTCGAGTCCAGTTGGTCCACTCAGCAGTGAGGGTGAGGCAGGCCTACTCCAAACTGCTCCGGATGATCCCCCTGGATGTGACTTTGAGGTCAGACTTCCTTGTTCATCTCAGGTTGGTTTTAGTCACGTAGTTCGAGGCTCCTTTTAGTAATTATTTTGTGTTTTTATTTGTTGGCAGTAACCACAGTCACTCTGAGATTACAGAGATCTCAGTGGCCATTCGTCACCACATGAGCCGCTCACCAAGCAGCACTTTCCACCCCCAGGACTTCAGTGACCTCATCAGCTTCATCCTATACGGAGTCCTGCACCGTGGAGGGTACTGTTGGACCAACACAAGAATTACCTGCATGGGCTTTGGACTTACCTGTCCCTTGTCTTCTGTTTTAGTGTCTGGGTCAACCTCTTTGTGCAGCATGCAGTTTGCTAAAAAGCTTTTTTGTTTCAAACCAAAGCCTGAAGGTGTTGCCAGCGTATGCAACTCAGGGAAACATTTTCTACCTTGTCTGTGTGTACTGATCAGTCAATTTTTTGATTGTTTATTTGAATTCAAATGATTCTCATAGTACTGATTCACCACTACAGGCATCTCGAGTGCTGTGCATAAAAATGGAATTTCAAATTCATAAACACTCAGTTCGATTTGGTACAAGTCATTCCCTGTAGTAAAGTTGTGAGATGTGACAACATTTCCATATAAAGCATTTCCTATTTGATGATGATGAACCACAATATAGGACATTTTCTATAAATTCAGAGCCAGATTTGGGCCATGTTTCTTTTTAAGAACGCCTTTTGAGTTCCAGATGTCTGTGTCTACAGCAAAGAGCCGTGGTTGGAACGCTTGTACTACAGCTGCCATCGTCTTGAGAAACGGGATGGCCGTGGAAACGCTGATGGTAGCAGGCCAGATGTGGTGTCACAGGCGCTGCTGAAAACCGAGGTGGTGCTGTGGCAATGGGCGGTTTGGGAAGCTGCCCAGTTCACCGTGTTGTCGAAGCTCCGCACACCACTGGGTCGAGCTCAGGACACCTTCCAGACCATTGAAGGTAAACACAGTTTGACCTCGCAGTTCCATTTAATTCCAAATGAAAAATTTAGTGACTGACAGTAGATCTTAGCTGCCCCCTTCCTGATCAACTCTGACACCAGAGACACAAATCATGATTAATAAAGTGATATGTGGGTAATTTAAAGTGGCAGATAGCTAGTAATTCAGATGCTATTCAGTTGAAACAAATTAAACAAACGGTCTCATGCAAAATTGTAGAGGTTTACAAACAAGTAATTTAACGTTCTGATACATCGGTGTGGCATTTTTAAGCAAGCGTTATTTAAAAGACCAGATTAGCTGCTAATTTGTCACCGCTTTGCAGCAGTGTCTCTCCTGATCTGACTCTAGTAATACTCCTGTCAAAGGATTACTTCCTGTTTCTAGAGACTCCTCCCACTTTGTCACTAATGGGTGTGGTTCTTACTGTAGATAAATAACTGATAGGGCGACAATTCAAAATGACCCAAAGATCCCTTCAAGCTGGAAACGGACTCTCCTCATGAGCATAGGCAAACTATTTATTAGTGGTGGGCATAGATTAATTTTTAAAATCTAGATTAATCTCACCATAATCTTGAAATTAATCTAGATTACCGGTAATCTAGGTTAAAGCGGCACTCCGGAGGATTTCATCAGGAGAGCAGTTTTTGAATCTAGCGTCCAAAGGCTCCTCCTCAAAACATCTCGACACGCGCGTCTGGTCGCGTGTGCGCGCGTGCACGTGGCGCATATACTTCGGACATGAACTGTACAGCTCAATGTGTAGAGTTTAATCACTCACAGTTCACAATCTTATTCCAACAACACTACGAGGGTCTGATGAGCCCTCTCTGTCCCTGCTGCTTCTGATATTAGCTCTGTTAGCAGAGAGCTGCTGCTGGACTCTGAAGCTGAACTTGACTCGGCCCTGGATGAACTTTCTGACCAAAATAAACGCATAATCCTGTCAAGCCTTGCCATTCTGTGAGGTAAAAGGTTTAAAAATAAAAATAAATTTGTCTTTAGCTGGAGAATGGGTAGGTTTTTAGTAGAAATGAGCTGTGAGGCTGAGATGGCAAAAAGAGAAACACACAGAGCGTCCTGTATGACAGCGCCCCCTACTGGTACAGGTTTGGTCGATGCGCGTGCATGTTCAGACAATGCAGAAATTTGAATTTCATTGGCTGAAAAATGTCGGCGGCAAGAAATAATGGAAAGGGGTCTCTAGGAGGAAGGAGGGTCTTCATCAGAATGACAGATGTTGTGGAACTCAACCCATAGATCATAGTTTAGACCTGAAATATCATTTAAAACATTTAGAAAACTTTGATACAGAGAAAAATGCTCCAGAGAGCCGCTTTAAAATGGCTCATTTGAATTCTGCCAAAGGGTTCATAATACCGGTGTGAATGAGCATGAGGCTGAAGAATGGTGATACTTCAAGTCTAGAGTTTAAACAGAGGCAGCAGCTGAACTTGACTCTCTCTGATCCACTGATTAGATCAGCTGTTACTAACCTAACAAGAAATACTAAACCTGTCAGAACTTCCCTCAGAAACCCAGACCTGAGTCACAAACCAGAACCACCTGATGAGCTCTGAGCTCATTTTAACAACCTCTGATGGTTGATGAAGTTATCAGGATGAATTTTGTCTAATCAATCATTTTTAACACTAAAACACATTGATCTGTCATCAGAGGTCTCTCTCCTTTAACTTTACAGCTGTTTTCTGAGGCTCATTCTGTTTTAATAGTTTTACTGTAGAAACCTTCTCATCTCCTGACAGTAAAGGATTAGATTTAGTTTACAGGTGACCTGATTAAAGCATCAACTCTCTTTTTTTTACATCAAATAACTTCAAACTGATTTTGTTCACCTGTCAAAGTGATTGTAGCATCCAGTTTATCTGCAATAGATTACATCTGCCTTAAAATGTCTTTATTTCTCTACTGTTTATTTCACATTAACCTATAGGGCTGATTCATCATGTTTTTGTTAAATAAAACCACTTTAGGGGATTTAAACATTAATATGAGTCTCTGAAAACTAAAGACAACCCTCTGATAAAGTAATTGACAGATCAATGTGTTTTAGTGTTGATATTGTTTGATTTGTTGAATGTTCAGCTGTCAGTTATGTTGAGAAAAACATGTTTGAGCAGCACGCGCTGCCACATTCACTTTATTAACGAGAGGCGTGAGCTCCGTTGAGGCTGTCGGCCCAAACAGCACGTCGGTTCACCAGGAAACACCTGGAACCCAGACAGCCAGTCCAGACCTGTTGATGACTTGGTCGGAGTTCTGCGTGAACTCTACCAGGTTGTTGCCGCGGGTTCATGACTCGCTCAGCGCTCTGCTGCGTCTCCTTCAACCTGAATCAAGCTCCGAACCACACGGTCCAGTTCAGGAGGAGGGTGCATATGCCGAGGTTGGCACAGGCGCGCGGCTCCCGGACGCGCCTCTTTCACCTCCTTGGGTCCAGGTGAAAGTCCTGGGAACCGGCTCCCGGTGAAGAAGGTGCATCTCCCGAATCCTGGACCGGGAGCCGCGGGTCCAGGTGAAGTAATGATAGTAATAATAATGCGTTGGATTTATATAGCGCTTTTTAGGACACTCAAAGCGCTTCACAGAAGTTGCATTATTCATTCACACTCTGGTGGTGGTAAACTACGACTAACGTCTGTAGTCACAGCTGTCCTGGGCAGTCTGACAGAAGCGAGGCTACCATTCTGTGCTATCAGCCCTTCTGACCACCACCAACATTCACACACAGGCAAGTTGGGTGTCTTGTCCAAGGTCACAACGACTATGTAACCCAGAAGGAGCTGCGGATTGAACCGGCAACCCTCCGGTTGCCAGACCGGCCACTCTCCCAACTGAGCTACAGTTTGCTACAGCTTGCTAATTGGCATCTGTGCCTGTTTTCAGAGTATTGGTTTCATCTTATCATAAAAAAGGACTTGGATCCAAAGTTATTTTAAAAAATTTTAAATTTGGTCGTGTTTGCATTTTGTGACTTTAGCTCTTCCTCTGCACATTATTTTCTATTTTTTATTTTAATTATTTTTACTATCTTGAATCTCCATTTTGCACCTTTGTTGTGAGGGAAAAAAAGGCAAATAAATCAAACTTACTCCCAAATATTAAATAGGTTTTTATTTGTGTTCTCTTGTTTAAGGGATGATCAGGAGCCTGGCTGCACACAGCCTGAACCCTGAACAGGATGTTGGAGCGTGGGCTGGAAGTGGAAGTGATGGAGACGGTCACCACTCTAATCAGCTCCGCCTCACTCTGCTGCTTCAGTACCTGGAGAACTTGGAGAAGCTGATGTATAATGCCTACGAAGGCTGTGCCAACGCGCTCACTGCTCCACCAAAGGTGAGCAGAAAACAACACAACCTGACTGCTGGTGGAAAATAAAATAATCTAGACATTCAAGTAGGCAGCAATGTAATTTTACATTATAATGAGTATTATCAGGGTGCTAGAGATGCATCAAAACAATCCACTGGTGATTGGAATCATTGACTGGCTGATCTGAAAAATCAGATGGTCTGTGAACTCCCCATCACTAAGCACTCAAACACTTCATGTAAAAGTTTTGACTTCCAGAATCATAATCTTCATGTTAATCAGAAAAAAAATGCTGTTAATTGAAGTTCTTTGAGATGAATCAGATTAATTTAAAATCTACATCAGCAGGTAACTGAACAAAAATTAGTTATCAGTGTTTGCCCTCAAAGTCAGGATCAGTGCTTTTCTACCTAAAACTGTAGCTGAAATTAATTAAAGCACAAAAACATTAACTTGAAGAAGACATGGAAGTGAAATAATTGTTTTGAGTATTTGTTTTCATGTGTGACCATCACTGTCAGGTGCTGAAGAATCTTGAAAACTCACCTTTAGGTGCTAGAATTTAATTTTTGTGAAGGTGTGAGAAAAGAACCCTGTATGGAGAAACACCCACATCAAAACAGAGTCATCTTTTAAATCACGTGACAAACACCTGTTGCAAAATGCATACATCACTGCTGTCGAGCAAAAGCATCTCCAAAAATGCACATTTTTAGGAAATGATTGTTTTAACTACAAATAAGAAACCCTGGGTCATCATAAGCTGCAAGCTCTGCTTGACACGTTTCTTTGAAATGTCATCCATTAAACTGCTGAAAGATGTGAAAGTTGGTCAATTCAGCTGATTGACATAAAAGTGATGGAAAAAAATGAGATGCGAGGTTTTAACCTGATGGTTTACAAAAAGACACCAGGACACAATCACAGAATAAATACCTAATGCAATAATCTACTATGTCTCATAGTTGGGAGTCAAATAGATGAGGTGGTATGGTGTTTTTTCCACTTTGGGAACCACGGAACTATGAAATGAACATGTCTTTTGTCTCTCAGGGCATTAAGACGTTCTTCTACACAAATCGTCAGACCTGCCAGGACTGGCTGACGAGGATCCGCCTGGCTCTGATGAGGGTTGGGCTTCTGTCTGGCCAGCCTGCAGTGACTGTTCGCCACGGCTTCGACCTGCTCACAGAGTTTAAGAACAGCAGCACCCAGGTCAGATAGCAGCTGATGTATGGATCAGTTCCACCCTTCACTGAGAGTCAGCTGTTGGTTTTATCTGTAATGAGATGTTTCCTGCATGCTAACTGACATGAACGGCGGTTTTCTTCTAAAGAACCAGGTGACCTGTGAGGTCGAGCCCATTCAAGTCCAGCTTCCTAGTAGCTGTATTTTGAACTGTATTTTTCAAGCAGGGAACATGTGTAAATAAAAATGAGGTTACTATATCAAGAGATGGTGAGATGTGTGTATACACACTGCTCTAAGAAATTAAAGGAACACACTGAAAACACATCAGATATGTGTAAAAAAAAAAAAAAAAAACCCCAAAAAAACCCACCATCCTGTTGGATCTCCATCATGATATGGAATAGGTGAACAAGCTCCATTAACCCAAAGCTGAGCTACTCCTCCAGTGTAGCTGCTACGGAGCAAGTTCAGGTTCAGTGCAGCATTGTAGGTAATAGAAAGGTAAAACCTGAGGCCACCCTTCTGTTTAATATGGGTCTTTCCTGTTTGACGTAGATGGCTTCCTTTACTCCTCCATCAAACCATCTATCTTTAAGACAGTGAATATACTGAACCCCCAAATAACCTCCTGGGCACCGTGAACCTGGCTGCCTCTACTCCTCTGGGTCGATTGCAGAGAATAAATTCCAGTACGTTGTCCTGTGATATATATGTAATCATGAGGTTAGACTTTAGAGATGTCAGGAATTGGAACTGACCTAAAACAGTTCAATAATGCAAACTTCTGCTATCAAATCCTTCACATTTAGTAAACACAGCATGATCACCATGGTTCTCAGTCAGTTTCACAGGAAAGAATGAAGCTGTGAGGAACGGTTGAACACCGTCACCTGAACAGATTGATGCTGAGTATATCGAGTCTGAAAAAGGTCAGGATTCAAATCTGTAGAGAATGTGAGTCTATCTGTTCAGCAGCTACTTTAGAAAAAAGCATCAGTTGGAGGTTTGTTAGCCTGTTGTTGGTGCATCTGCTCTCTATGGAAGTTTTGATTATGCTGTGGAAACATTTACAAAGTGAATGTGTGTGATTAAGTGTCTCCTGGTTGGGGTGTTTCTGTTCTCACCAGGCTCCAGAGCTGGAGGTTCCTCTAGCGTTGCTGGTGGAGGCTCTGTGTGAGCTACGCTGTCCTGAGGCCATCCAGGGTCTGGCAGCTTGGAGCCTCCTCACCTCTGGAAAGAGTCTGGGTTGGCTGTCATCAGTCGCCCTGCAGGCTGAGGGACGGTACGCATGCCTTCTCAAAGTTCACAGACTCATTTAGTAAACCTCACCATATTATTGAATATTCAGTGGGTTGTTCTAGACTGAATAGTGTGTGTGTGTGTGTGTGTGTGTACGCTTGTAGGTTTGAGAAAGCAGCTTTGGAGTATCAGGATCAGCTTTCTGCAGTGACTGGGACGGACTGCAGCATCAAAAGCTTTGAAAGCTGTTTGCTGAAACTTTCTAACAACACGAGCAGCCCTAAACACACCAGCAACGGTAATCTGCTGCACTTCATGTTTTATGTTACTTCCTTTAAAACAGGAGCAGGGAAACTGTTCTTGCTCAGGGGCCACACTTATTTTAGAAAGTCCTCTGAGGGCCACATTCAGTGTGTTAACCAGTAATGTCCAGTCTGTTCAAGTTGCAGGCCAAAAATCTGTAAAGGTCACAAAAATTAAAATTTTTTCCAATTGGAAAAATGCAACAATTTTTACTTTAAGTTTTTCAACAATACATAAAAAGGGTCAGATTTAAATAAAACTGACAAGTGCCTCGCCTCGCCTTCTTCCGCTTATCCGGGTCCGGGTCGCGGGGGCAGCATTCCAAGTCGGGCAGCCCAGGCCACCTTCTCCCCGGCCAAGTCCACCAGCTCCTCAGCTGGGACACCCAGGCGTTCCCAGGCCAAACTGAAGATGTATTTCCTCCAGCTTGTCCTGGGTCGACCTGGGGGCCTCCTGCCGGCAGGACATGCCCAGAACACCTCCCGAGGGAGGCGTCCAGGAGGCATCCTTACCAGATGCCCGAACCACCTCAACTGTCTCCTTTCGATATGGAGGAGCAGCGACTCTACTCCGAGTCTCTCCCGGATGTCCGAGCTCCTCACCCTATCCCTAAGGCTGAGCCCGGCCACCCTGCGGAGGAAACTCATTTCGGCCGCTTGTATCCGCGATCTCGTTCTTTCGGTCACTACCCAAAGCTCATGACCATAGGTGAGGATTGGGACGTAGACCGACCGGTAAATCGAGAGCCTTGCTTTCCAGCTCAGCTCCCTCTTCACCACAACAGACCGGTTCAGCGTCCGCATCACTGCAGACGCTGCCCCAATCCGCCTGTCGATCTCCCGCTCCCTCCTTCCCTCACTCGTGAACAAGACCCCGAGATACTTGAACTCCTCCACTTGAGGCAGGACCTCTCTCCCGACCCGGAGTTGGCAATCCACCTTTTTCCGGTCAAGAACCATGGCCTCAGACTTGGAGGTGCTGATCCTCATCCCAGCCGCTTCACACTCGGCTGCGAACCTCCCCAGCAAGAGCTGAAGGTCAGAGCCTGATGAAGCTAGGAGGACCACATCATCCGCAAAAAGCAGAGACGCGATTCTCCTGTCACCAAACTCAACACCCTCCACACCACGGCTGCGCCTAGAAATCCTGTCCATAAAGGTTATGAACAGGAACAAGTGTTTTTTGTAAAAAAGCATCAGTAAATCTTTGTGGATACGAAAAGGGTCTCATATTTTTGTCTTAAAAGAAAGAATCAAACTCCATGGATCTGATTGATTGATCGATTGTTTTCTAGTTTCTTGGTCTTGAAAATAAATGATCATCCATTATCAGCATTCAGAACAGGATCATCTGTAGCGATGCTGCTGGATTCAGTCCAGTTTTTTAAAAACTTTTTAGTAAAAGTTGGGTTTGTGGGTCCAGCTACCAGGAAATTAAATTAAAAGAAAACTAATAATTCTTATTGTACTTAATGTTTTTCATTTAAAAAATATTTAGTTTTACCTTATATTAGTAAAAATCTGAACATAAAGTGTTCCTGCATCAACAGCTAATTCTTGCAAAAAAGATAAAAATGTTGTCCTTCCAGAATCATCATTTCCAAGTTAATCAGGATAAAAAATGCATTCTGTTGTTAAAGTTCTTTTTGATGCTGATTCATATAAAATCTGTACCAGCAGGTCTCAACTGAACAAAGTCAGTATCGGCCATAGCAACCAGCAACACAGAGCTGTAGCTGAAATTGATTCTAGCACAAAAACCTTGACTTTTTTGAGACAATGATGTAAAATAATAAT
The DNA here is from genome assembly GCA_006937965.1 of Callopanchax toddi. Lineage (NCBI taxonomy): Eukaryota > Metazoa > Chordata > Actinopteri > Cyprinodontiformes > Nothobranchiidae > Callopanchax > Callopanchax toddi. The sequence continues at coordinate 796,712 of SSNR01000250.1, read as the reverse complement.
TTTGATTATATATGTTCATGTTTTTGTAAGCTTTCCTCATTGTAAGATTCTGGAAAGTGCTTGAATTTGTTTTTAGTGGAGATCTAAGAACCCTGTAAGAGCGCAGTAGGTGTTTATAGCCCAGGTTTTCCACCTCCTGTAAAATAAGATGTTTTTATTTATCTGTCCTGAAGTTCATTGTGAAATTTTACTTATTGTTCAGAAAAGCTTTTTATTGTCACTGTAAGATCGTTGTCTAAGAATGTCCCTTGGTGTTCCTCTGAATAGGTGACAGCAGGAAGACGGTGCTGCTAAAGTCAGCTGACTGCTCCCCGGAGGTGGTGAACTTCCTGGCTAACAAGGCCTGTCAGTGCTACGTTGCACTTTGTGACTGGGCCTCGGTAAAAGAGTGGCAGACCACCATCAGCACCCTCAAACAAAACTCCACAAATCCAGTCAGCATCAACCTGAGGACAGACTTTAACTACATCCAGGCTCTGAGCCGCTTCGAGGAGGGAGATCTGACGGAGTGTGGGGCCCAGCTGGAGCTCCTGCCTGGGGAGGACTACAGCTCAATCTCCAGCAGCAAAGACAAGCTGGGTAAATGGATAACAGCCAGATTTTATCAGCTGGATCGTGTGCTTGTTAATGTATGTGAACATATGAAGAATATGTTAATGGAATGGACCTAGGGATTCTTGCAGGTGCTTGAAATCCTTGAAAACGCTTGAATTTTGACCCAATATTTTCAAGGTTTTAAAAGTGCTCGAATCTTGATAAAGTACTTGAAGCTAGAGCTGTAAAAAGTCCACTGGTGATCAAAATCAGTGATTAGCTGATCTGAAACTTAAAAATCAGATTTTTTGTGTCTGTGAACTCACCATTGCTAATTCATGCTAACATGTGGAAGGTTTTACTTCCAGAATCATCATTTTCATATTATTCAATTAAAAAGTATTCTGGTAAAAGAATTAATCAGATTCATATAAAGTCTTTATCAACAGGTCAAACAATATAAATGATCAGTGTCGGCCTTCAAAACCAGAAACAATGTGTTTCTACTTCAAACTGTAGCTAGAATTGATTTATAGCACAAAAACTCACTTTGAAAGTGCTTGAATTTGATTGTAGTGAGGTTTAAGAACCCTGTGTTTGTTTTGTGTTCGTGCTCAGATCTGAAGAAGCTTCTGCCCTCCATGAGTCCAGACCCTGCTGAGCTGCAGAGAGCCATTGAGGTTCAGCTCCTTCGCAGTGCTGTCAGCTCCATGGCTAAAGCTGGTGAGCAGCAGGAGCAGAGGACTTCATCTAACTCAGAGTAAGGACTTCTTCTCATGTTGATGTCTCCATATAGAGCTGCACACTTAGATTCCTGTGCTATATTTGGATTTTGAGCTTCTGTAATGCTTAACACTGAGACTGAGTTTTACCTTTAGCTAATGATTAGCCAGGCTGCACCGTGTGCTACATCAAGCTGTGGATAACGCAAAGTAATAGGTCTGAAATGATTCATTTCATTTGAACAAAAACAAAGAGACAAAATCCTTAGAATTGAGGCTTTGTTTCTGGAGGGATTATGCATCCCCTCTGGTCAGGGAACGCCTTGGGATTCCCCAGAAGGAGCTGAGGAGCTGGGCTTTCCTTCTACACATTTTACCTTCACAACCTGACTTTAAATTGGTGGAAGAAAATATATGGATGGAATCTGAAGGGTGTGTCTTTGTATATAAACTAAATGTGTGTAAATAAGTTGTTTATAAATAAATTGATATGGACAGAGTAGGCTTGGGTGGTATTATGGTAATACCGTATACACCCAGTGTTTAAAAAAAGCAACGGTGTTTCAATACCGTCATGAAAAACATGCATGGTCAGGGCGGGACTGTCGAGGCGGGTGTGTGTGCAAGCTTACAGCGCTTCAATCAACAGCGGTAGCCGTCTGAACCGAACATCAACTGTAAGTGCTCATGGTGGGAGCCATGACCAAAAATGCCCAAGCCGAACTATGGTCCCAGTCCAATCCTGGTCACGGTAATACCGTACACCATGAGAAAATGTGGAGGAAGTTTGACGGTATCAAAATTGGGATACCGCTCAAGCCTAACATACAGTTGTTTAGTGTTGTGTCTCTGTAAATCAGCACCATTTTATTGACTCGGTTGTTCTAACGTTGCAGTACGTTGGTGCGTTGCCTGAAACAGACTGGACGGATCTGCCTGGGCCCTCTGCGCCTGTCGACCCTCACCCTTTCTGATGCACTGCCCACCCTGCCCACCCTGCAGCTCCATTGCGCTTCCACCCTGGAAAACACGCTCGTAGGACAAGACGTAAGTACAAACGCACGCTTCATTTTAATGGCTTATTATTAAAATAAATTTACACAAAGACTTTCAGCTGCTGTTTTGTTGACTTGATATTAGTTAAATGTTTTGGTTTAACATTAAGCAAGGTCATGGGTCTGCTCTACTCTGGTTGGTCACCGGATGTTTAATGAAATGAGCAGAAGATGTAAAATAAACCAAACCTGGACCAGAGTTGTGACCATGTTCGTTTGTGTTTTTACAGGACTCTTTGATTCCTCTCACCAGTGAGGCTTTAAACTCTTGTAAGCAGCAAGATGTTCAGCTTTTCCTCCAAGCCATGAGATACTCCATGTTCCAAAGAAAACTACTCCATGAACTCAAAGGTAACTGTTAATAATCAGAATGAAGGGCTGAGCTGAACTGATGGACTACTAACACTTTAGTGTTGATAAAAATGCATGGAGCATTTTGCCCATAATCGTATGTTTGGTATTCAACAATATGTGAGTAGGTTGCTGATGTCCATGTCCCTTTAAGAAGCTGTGATTTGAGTCGGTGTCGCCACTAGGGGTGGGAATCGAATCCCTAATTAAAATGATGGTTCTCTCTAAAATAATATACATTTTGTCAATGATCCACAGCAAACCACCTCAGACCTGGTTTAGATTCATGCATTACAAGATCATTAATGAAAATCTGAATAGAGCTCAGCAGGTTTCTATTAGTAGCTCTAAACATAATTTCTGTTGTTTTTAAAAACACAAAATTTTAAAAGTCTGGATTGGTGGCTTTATTTATGATTCTAAGAGCCAATTTTTCTATTTCACTCATGGATCTATATTAGTTTTGAATACAATGAAAAAGTAAATGTTTTGGTAATGCAGCGTTTTGACACTCATCACCTTTGTTCTTGTTCAGGTTACTCTTCCTCCATAGACAGCCATCTTTTGGAGCTTTGTCTGACTGCTGCCAAGTTTGCCCGTAAAAAAGGCAACATAGCTCTAGCCTCTCGCCTCCTCAGCCAGTGCAGCGAGGGGCCACAGGAGCAAAAGCAGCAAGACGACCTGAGTCAGGCCTTCAAGCTTCTCACTCTGGAAGGCACTCTGGGAGAAAAATGGGGACCAGAGGTTCAGATAGAAAAGGCTAAAGTCTTGAGAACAGCAGGTGAGGAACACTTAAGGCCTATTCATACTCCACGAGAAGAAAGAATTTTGTTCTCGCTGGGGGTCTGCGAGAACAAAATGATGTCATTTTGTTCTCGCAGACCCAGTTCGGCAGCGCTAACGGCTTGTTCTTGTGCACATCAGCCGGGCCGAACTTTTTTCGGCAGGATGTCCGAGAACAACTGCTGTGATTGGTCAGAAAGGGAGGATGAGCGTGGTTACTGCAGGTAGCGGTTGACGTTTTTCTCCGGCGCTTGCTGTGCTGCTTTGTGCAGACGGACCGAGGAGTCCGAGTCACGGTCTGGATCGACTTGAGCTAGGAGGACCAGCGCGGACCGCGAGGGTTTGCGCCGGCGACCCGTATACCTCCGCTCCTCACGTAGCGAGGACGGATCGTTTTAAACTGCACACACACACACACCTGATACGCACACCCATTTGATACGTCACTGAAGCAGTTCGACAGCTGAGTTCTCGGGGAGTATGAATGCTCCCTGCCGAAACGAACTTTTTTCTTGTTCTCGACGCTCCCCAGCGAGAACAAATTTCTTTCTTCTCGTGGAGGATGAATAGGCCTTTAGACTACTGTCCCTTTTGTCTCTGTCCTCTTTGTACTTGTTTATTTTCTAAAAATGCCAACAACTTTTTGTAAGTTTGTGTTTTTTGTCTTTATGTGCTCCTGGTTATTAATAAAAATGGGAAATATAATAATGTTTATGATATATCATGAAATAATTTGCCTTGGTAAAATTTTGGCCATTTAATTATAATAAATAACTGATAGAATGCCACTTCAGAACGACCCAAACATCCATTTAAGACCAACTGATGTTAAATCCTGTGTTTTTAAAAACCTCCTCAAAGCAAATTGATTACATTCGAGTTTATGAATTCAGAAGATTTATTGGTTTATAGGTCCGCAGATGTTTGTTTTTAAATGTCCTGTGTTGGATGTTTGTCTACAGGCCAGTCGCTGACCGCCATGGAGATGCTGAGCAGAGCTGCTCTGTCCTATTGCCACGTGGAGAAGAATGAAGGAGCTGCCTGCCGATCTCTGCTGACGCTCTGCAAGTGGCTGTTGGCCGACTGGAAGGACATGACACCTCAGCTTAAACAGGTTTGCAGGAATTTGTTGGTTGAAGGGTTTAGCAGTTGACTCTGTTCGTCAGTATTCATGTTGAGGTCATGCTGACCTTTAACCCTTCACATATCAGCTTTAAGTGTCCATATATGGTTCCTTTTCTGTCTTTATTATGATCCCAAAATGAGTGTTTGTTTATAAGAAAATACAAGAACAGTTCTAATAAAAAGGAGAAAAATATTGATAAATATTATAGAACAATTGCTGCAGTAAAGACAGTTTGGATGTCTGTAATCTGTACTTAAGTGTTTATCTGTTTTGTTGTTTTTGTACCTCCTCCCAAGACCTCTTGGCCAGGTCATGTTTGTAAATGAGAACATACTATCAAACATTTTACCTGGTAAAAAAAAAAAAAAAAAAGGTCAAACCACATATGATTGTTTTGAATACTTTCATATAATTACCATTTCATTTAATTATTAAATGAAAGCTGTGAGTTTGTTGTGGTTCAGTTCTGCTTTTCTGATGTTCATGAGCTTTAAGGTTGTTTTATCATAAAAAATGCCATTATTAAAGTAGTAATGTTTTGTTGTAGGTAGTGAAGAAGTCTGGAGCAGTAAACTCATGTGCTACAGGAAACATTTCACTTCTGAGCCGGAATATCGCTGCTCTGCTGGAGCTTCCTCTGGAGGATCAGGGAAATCCTCACATCACCGCAGAGACATCAGGTAATGTAAAGCCTTTATGGAAACTTTGAACCTATAAGCACATTTTGGAGACGGGAAACCTGCAGCGCAGCCGGTGAGAGACACACACACACACACACACACACATAGCAAATGCACACACACAAAACCAACACTCACCTTCTGCGCTTCTTCGAACAGAATAAAAACGAGAATTTGAACGAAAATGTCGCATTTAGGAGTTAAATCGCAGTCTGTTCATGTCTTCAAATTCTATAACTGCACTTATTCGTGCATTATTGTGATCAGCTGTGTAGTTATTGTGATTACTGAGACACATGAATACTGCAGTCAGTGGCACTCTGCGGATGCGCTGCGCTCCAGACTCCGGATGAGGAGAGTTCTTGGAGAGTTGGAGAAGATGACATGACTCCTCAGCTGGTTTAGTGTCGATCAGTTCTATGGATCTGAGCTGAACTGGACCTGGTGTCAACGGATCATTTTAAACTTTACAACGCCACTTTAAATTGACCCAGATATTTTTTACATTTCACAATATTAACACCAGTATTGGAAATCAGCCACACTTCAATACATCCTTACATACACAACAAGAGAGATGACTTGTGTCCAAACATGTCTGTTTGTAAACATCTGAACCTGTAGCTCTTGGAGTCTTTTACCTGTTGCATTGAGGTGTTACAGATGTAGGATTAGGTCTGATGCTGGTGGTTTTCCTGTACAGTGAATGTTGGCGTTGGAGAACCAGACTTCGTGTTGGGCCAGCTCTATCAGCTCTCAGCCAGCCTGGCACCAGAAGTGGCCAAGTCCTGGGCCGCTCTGGCCAGCTGGGCCTACCGCTGGGGCCGGAAGGTGGTGGACAACGCTAGGTTAGTGACATCTCTGCTGTCCAGTACACGGAAACTACCACCGCTGTTGCCTGTGATGTTGAATGACGTGCTTGTTTTTTAACAACAGGACAGTAGCTGTACTTATTTATGTTTTTGCAACTCCAGCCAGGGGGAGGGACTGCCTCTCCTTCCAGGTGAAAAGAAGGAAATTGAGGATCTGCTGCCAGCAACCACCAGTGAAGAAGACAAGGACATCATCTTCAGCATTCTAGGACAGGCCATGTGTCGTCCAACTGGTATACAGGTACGGGGTCTGCATCCTACGCACAAGCTGTCCTTTCTGGTTTTATCTAAATATGATAAACCTCCCATTTACTGTCGGGATGAAAACTCAGTTCATTAAATCTGTTCAACCAAACTGGATTCAGTGATTTGCTTAGAGATGTTTTTTAACCACTTGTTTAGGTTAAAGGAATATTTAAGTCATGTTAAGGACCACACCCACTGGTGACATCACTCAAAGTAGGTGGAGTCTCTAGAAACTGAAACTGGGAATGCTGGTTTTCCTGTTTCACTCTCCATTAATGTGACCTGCTTGTCTCAGGATGAGCCGAGGGGGATTCTATTTTTTTTTTTCTCATTTTTGAGCAGAAAAAGGATCAAATAACTGAAATATGACTTTTTATGTGAAACTCTGAGAATCAAACTGAAAGCCTGAATTAACAAACCAGCAGAACCTGGCATCTCCTGGTGGAGTTCAGGTTTAGTTAAGTCAGAGTTGGAGAAAAAAGCCTGGATATGAACTGGCTTCATAGTAAAACCTGTCTGGTCTGAGATCAGCCTCTCCCATCAGAAACACTCAGCAGGTCATTTATTCTGCATTAAGAATCTTCAGTCATTCATTTTATTTGTTTTGCCTGCAATGTGGATAATATGTTTTGTGACATTTATAATGTGAGAATTTGCTTATTTCTGTTTTACCCAAACTTTGAAGAGTACACAATAAAATGTAAAGCATTACATGGTGTTTTAGTAAAGCCCATTATAATAAGGGAAAAGGGGATTTCGTGGCCATATCTCAGTACACCTTAGTGGAATTGTTCTATGTGTTTGGCCCATCCCTGAGGAGCAGAGGACTGTTAGTTTAATGGCAACTGGGAGACAGTTGGAGGTTCAGTGTCTGTCCTAAGGATACTTTGACTCATGATCTTGATCTCCCGCATGGTAGATGGCCTCTCTTCCCCTGAGCCATGGTCTACCCATTTTAGTTTTACAGACTAATGTCTCTATTCTAAAATACATTTCAATAATAAGTCAAGCTTCTCTGCTACATTTCAAGTCCTGTGTTGCTCCTAGAACTGTTGCTAAGTCTCTCCAATGTGTTTTGTGTATTAGGATGAGGACATGGCTCTGCAGCAGGAGGACGATGAAGACGACATGGTGGACGTAATCTGGCGGCAGCTCACCAGCTCCTGCCCCTGGCTCGGGGAGGCAGGCCAGCAGGTCACAGATGGTCTGATCCAGGTTTGGAGACGGGTGGTGGACCGGATCTTTGGTCTCTATCGGGTCTCCTGCCACGCCTACTTCACCTTCCTGAAACTTAATGCAGGACAAGTGAGACTTGAAGCATCCAGATGAAAATTCTTACTGTTCCTTCTGTTCAGTTGTTGACCTTTAATGGCTGTTTGGCTCCTTTAGGTCCCTGTAGATGAAGACGACCCTAAACTCCTGCTGTCCTGTCAGAGCAGCAAACAGAGTAATGATGATGTTATCGTCATGGCAACGCTGCGCCTCCTTCGGCTCTTAGTGAAGCATGCTGGTGAACTCAGGGAAGGGCTGGAGCTGGGCCTGGCTTCAACCCCGACAGCACCCTGGAGACGTACGTCAGACACGGTTTTTGTTTCTGTCTGCAGAAAAAAAAAATTGTTCTAGTCTAAAAACTATTATTTATGGTGTTTTCTGATGTTTATTTTAACATCAAAGCATGGAAGTGACCAATAGGGTTGGGCATCGTTTGAATTTGAACGATTCCAGTTCCGATTCAGATTCCTCGTTTCAAGTCCGGTTCCTATTGATTCTCGATTCCAATTTTTTTCAGAGGCAGAGTCCAAAAACTTTACATGTTTTAATGAGCCATCTAACCAGAGCTCTTACTTGATGAAATAATCTGAACTTTCACATGAATTTTTATTCTAATGAACAATAATATCATCTTAATTTAGACAAAAACATGTTTTTACTTTTTTAATTAAAGAAAAGAAAAAAAAAGACTTGTAGCACAATCAGTGTGTTTGTTTCTGACCACAACTTCTAGACCTCCTATTTTAATGAGCTTCCTCCAGTATTTCTGCGGTATTTTTTGTTGCAGGATGCAAAGTTTACATCAATCTGACAGAGTAAAAGTTCGACAGATGCGTTTAGTTTCACTTTTGCCACTGAGCAAGCGTCTCCGAGACGCGACGCTGCACAGAGTGTCTGCAGACTGGAGATCAGGTGATCAGCTGTGAAAGGCTTTGATCAGTCTTGGCAGATCGCGGTTTTTTCCATGAACATCACCTGATTCTGATCAGCGGCTGAAGCTACACGAAAGCCGCTGCAGACCGCACATTTTCCAATGATTGCACGGTGACGCAAACACTTCTGGTGGATTATTCCTCCGGTCGGCAGCCTGGGAATCAAAACTAGGAATCGAAATTTTAAAATTTGAATGATTCCGGGAGAACCGGACAGCTAGTCCCGGTTCCAATCAATGTTCGATGCCCAACCCTAGTGACCAGAGAGCAGACTAGTGCAAAGGTCTTCTCATCATGGTTGCAGAGAGAATCTCTGAACAAACTAAAATACTTCTGCTGCCTTTTTCATTACAAGGTTCCTACGGGTGCTTGAATTTTAATGTGATGTTTCCAAGATTTTGAAAGTACTTCAGTTTTTTAATAAAGTCCTAAAGCACTTGAAACTACAGATGCACAAAAAGAACCAATTTAAAATTGGCATGTGATCTAAATCTTAAAAGGCCTAATCAGTAGGTATGTAACGAGACCCAAAACTCACGAGACGAGACGAGACCGGACATTGAGTTCGCGAGACGAGATTTAATAATAGTTTCAAGAAAACTTCAAAGATCAAATTTATGCAACAAAAAACGCTTTTATTCCACACTTTTAGAAGTTTTTCCACAAACTCAACTGATGTCTTCCTTTTTCTGATTTCTTGAATCTTATCAGTAGGGGTGTAACGATACTGAAAACTCACAAGATAAGATTTTAATCACATTTTCAAGAACTTTTCAAAGATCAAACTATTGCTACAAATGATTTTTTTCCTGTCTCTCTCCTCCTCTCCTGTCTCACCAAATATTAAAATTTGATTTCAGGTGAAGAGGAGAGGTTTGAACTGTTTAGCCATGATATTAAACCTACACCTATAAACAACCGGTATCCATTTAATATAGTATGAATATGTTTTTAGACAGTAAAAACTACAGGGCTCCAAACTGACTTTAAAAAGTGCAGAGGACATGTCCCCCCATTATGTCCACGTGTTTTCAGTCCTTTACCACTTCTCACCTCTCTGGGACACACAGAAGACGGATGCGTCGCGCACACGCCGTTTTAAAAAGACAAAAACATTATAGTTACTGAGAGTGGCTGCACGGAGAGCGCAACGCAAACGCCGGTCCGTGCGGAGGCGCTAAAGATCGATGCCGGTTCTATCTCAAGCGCTGCGGCATGGCATTTACGGCTTTAATACGGCGATTTTCCAAGAAGCGTTCAGCCTTGAATAGGCTGCATAGCGCGTCCTATGAACCCCTAGACCGCGGCGATTCTGTGGCGCAACGCATCCGTCCGTCTGTCTGTTTTCTCCCTACTTTCTTTTCTCTCTTCTTGTTGAAAAATAGAATCAGTTCAATTAAACTTCACTAAATTCTTAAAGGATTTGATCATTAATAGAAAATAAATGCAAAGCTAAGAAAAGCTTTTCATTTTATATAATAAAACTGTGTTTAACTCAGTGATAATAGTGTTTCATATAGATTGTTTACACCTGTCTGTCTCCTCTCCTCTCTCCTCCTCGTGTCAGTGTGTTCTTTATTTCAGGGAGGTTTCAGGGTAGGGATCCATGTCTTTCTGCTCCGAGCCACACACCAAGCCCCCAGCTGTTCTTCTTTTACTGTTTCCACAGCAGGCACGCGATTTTCTAACAGGGCGTCTGAGCGCTGCATTTACAATGATATGAACGGCAGCGTTTTAAGTTTCATTTTCGCTTTAGGAGCGACGTTTTCACTCGCGTGCCCAAATGCAAATAATGACATAATCAGGTCATGCGGGTTCGCGAGATCGAACTTATCTCAACGAGAAATATCGTGGCGTTTTAATATCGCGAGATCTCGTTACACCCCTACTAATCAGCTGGTCTGAAACTCAAAAATTCAATTTATTTTTTAGTCCATGAGCTCACCATCACTAAGTGCTAATTAATGCAGAGATGTTAAAATTTTTACTTCCAGAATCATAGATTTTAAGTTTGTTAGAAAAGTATTCTGATCAGGAGGTCACAACCAAACACAAACTATTATCAGCCTTTAAAATCAAAATCAGTGAACCTTTACTTGAAACTGTAGCTGAAATACCGTAGGTTGTAGCTTAATGTTTTAACAGCTGCCTGGTAGAGCATATTTAGTCCCTATATGTTGTGGAAACATGCAGTCAACATAACTGGGGAGAAAAAGCTAAACTAATTAAAAAAATATATTAAAATGTGGGTATGAATAAAAGTTTAACATTATTATCGTATAAGATTCTTTGCCTAATCACAATATTATTACTATACATTTTTATATAACCCTTATTGCCCCAAATAAAAGTTTTACTATTTACTTTTATGAGAAAAGAAAGTGAAAAGGGCATTTTGAGTATATATGTATTGTTGTGTAAATCATCACCAGTGAAAGGTGCTGGAAAATCTTAAAAACTCACCTTAAAAGTGCTTGTGAGGCTCTTGAATTTGATTTGTCCTCTAATGTGTCTTCATCAGGTATCATCCCCCAACTGTTTTCACGTCTCAACCACCCAGAAGCTTACATCCGGCAGAGCATATGCAGCCTGCTGTGTCGAGTGGCCCAAGACTCCCCTCATCTGATCCTCTACCCGGCCATCGTTGGATCGCTGTCTCTGGGAGGGGAGGCTCAGAACGCAGGTACCCACCTGGATGTGTGCATAAGATAAGAGATAAGAGATAGTTTATTGTCAATTTCTTCACACGTGCTAGACATACAAAGAAGTTGAGATTACGTTTCTCACAGTCCCATGTTCAGACAAGATACAAGAAGACATGACAAAACAAGAACACATCCTAACAACTAAATCAGAGTTGATAAAGTGCAAGTGGCTTAGAGAAAAAAAAATACTTATCTGATACTAAAAGAATAAAAAGAAAACAAATATAAGAGATGTGGATGAGTGCAGCTCATATTGTAGAGATCTGTGACTCATTTATTTAATTAGAAGTAGATAAGTTGACCTTTGGTTCTATTGGATGTAGAAAAAATGTAATGCTTAGTTTAATTGTAAATAGCAGGAGCAGATGGTTACCACTGTACACAAGTAGGAGAAAGTTAAGACTGCCTCTGAGAACAGGTGTGATGTGAAATGTAGAAGCAGAACTGATGATCTGATGTGTCAACAGGAAGCAAACTGCCACCAGCTCTACCTGCGTTTTTGGGTAGCATGCAGGGAGAGGATCTGGGTGGGGAGGAGGAGGAGGAGCAGCTGCAGAGTGCTGAACATGGAGGAGCTTCTGAAGACATGGCAACCTGCTCCAGTCAGGACCAAGCCATGATGCAGGACTGTTACAGCAAGATAGTGGAGAAGTTGTCTCTAGCCAACCCAACCATGGTGCTCCAGGTAGGATGCTGCATGCAGATCGATAACACAACAAGGAAAAACCACCTGCCACTCAGACTTCAGTGCTGCTTGTTTGAAAGTGCTTTATAATTAACAGGGCACTTAAAGTCCTTGAACATGATAGAATTTTAATGGGGTATTTTCAAGGTTTTGAAATGGTGCACTTAAATCAGGTATGGACCTCGGTTTTAAGCTCACAGCATGACACCAGTTTGATATAACAACCCCCATCCCCTATACTGATTTAAAAAATTAATAAAACGCCTGTAAAGTGCTGTCATTCGTTAGTTTTACCTTAAACATGTAAGTGTTCAGCTAGTTTAAGGTGCCTTACACACACACACACACACACACACACACACACACACACACGCACTAAAACCTTAGAAGAAATGTCTTTTCCAAACTGGTGATCTGTCATCTTGTGGTGTTCTGTGGGCTTTGCAGGTCCAGCAGCTGGTCGGAGAGCTGCGAAGAGTGACTTTACTTTGGGACGAGCTGTGGCTGGGCGTGTTACAACAACAACACATGCACGTCCTGCGCAGGATCCAGCAGCTGGAGGATGAGGTCAAAAGAGTTCAAAACAACAACACGCTGCGCAGGTGGGACTTCTACACTCGTAGGACCTCCACCTGTGTTTTATTCATCCTTTTATGTTGGATAAATAGAAAACATGGCCATCGCTGGTAGTATTTTTTGATTGGATTCTTTATGAGATGAGGTACAGTAGATTTGCTTCACTGCAACAGAACTGCTAAGTGAGCTGTGAGACCACAGAGTCTGTGCTGTTTGTACTGACAGTCTTTGTTCTGATGCAGGGATGAAAAGATTGCCATCATGCGTGAGAAGCACTCTGCTCTGATGCGTCCTGTGGTTTTTGCCCTGGATCACGTTTGCAGCATTACTGCAGCTCCAGCAGAGACGCCACACGAGACCTGGTTTCAACAGACCTACGGAGATGCCATCACCTCTGCCTTGGAGCGCCTCAAAAACCCAGCCAACCCTGCTAACCCAGCTAGCAGCTGGCTTCCTTTTAAACAGGTTTGTGAGAACCTGTATATCAGTGATTCCTGCTGGGCCTCCCTTTGATTGTATTACAAGGAAGTTTTTGCACCCCCCCACCCCCGCACACAAACACACCCTCCAACCAGACACACATACATCTATTTTCAAACTTCAGTTCAGTTTATTTCACACCTTTTTGAACAGTAGAACAAATAAAAGTAAACTGTGATAAATTACAGGTTGTAATCAAATAAATGAAACCTCTTTTTAAAATAAAACAACTCTATGGAGAGTCAACGTGACACAATTCAGTAAACAAAGCATTAAATGCGTAAAGTGAGTAATTAATGCAATACGTCATTAAATAATTACAGTACCTGTGCCAAAAGTAAAAAAATTATTTAATTAAATTAACGATTAAAATTCACATAGAATTATTTCTTGATTTCATGATTTGTTTATTTCATTATGTCAGTATTTATTTCTATTTAAACATTTCATGGTCGTGTCTGTGTGTTGCTACACATTAATTAATTTTTATCTGTTAAACTGACTCAAAGTCAGTGGGCGGAGCTAAGGCTGATGACAAGATGGAGACTCATGCCGATGGAATACTTCTCTCAAGCATGATATAATGAAATCATGTAATCATTATAAAAAAATTTTAATTAATGAAATATTTTTAATTTTGGCACATTTAATTATTTTAATTAATTAAAGCTGCCAGAAGGATTATTTTTCTATGTATCAAAGTTTTCTAAATGTTTTAAATGATATTTCAGGTCTAAACTATGATCTATGGGTAGAGTTCCACAACATATGTTAGTCTGATGAAGACTCCCCGTCATGTCCCTTTGCATTTTTTCAGGCCGCCGACCTTTTTCAGCCAACAAAATTCAAATGTCTGCATTGTCGGCTTTCTGTCAACGTGCACGCGCTTCAAGCAAACCTGTATCAGTAGGGGGCGCTGTCGTACAGGACGCTCAGTGTGTTTCTCTGTAGTTTCAGCCGTAATGGAGGAGACAGTCGGAGCTCATTTCTACTAAAAAGTCCTCCATTCCCTCGATGCTGAGAGATTTATTTTTATTTTTAAACATTTCTCCTAACAGAATGGCAAGGATACAGGTTTATTTTGGTGGAGGACTCATTCTGGACCGAGCGTTTTCTTATTTCCGGTTCCTGTAGCTTCAGAACTACAGCTGCTGTTCTAAAGCCATGAATCAAACACAGCAGGGACAGAGAGGGCAGCCTCTTACTTTGTGAGAAAATAACTGTGAGTGATTAAACCCTACAATGTAATCGTAGTTTTGAGCATGAGTTTCAGTTTATGCCCAGCTTACAGACCGAAACAAAGTAATGCGCCGTGTGCACGCGCATGCACGCGACCACACGCGCGTGTCAAGGTGTTTGGGAGGAGGAGCCGTAGGGACGTTGGATTCAAAAACTGCTCTTTTACTGAAATCCTCCCTCCAATCCATGATTGATTATTTACACATTTAATTAATCATTTAAGCCCTGCGATGGACTGGCGACCCGTCCAGGGTGTCCCCCGCCTCTCGCCCCTTGACCGCTGGAGATAGGCACCAGCTCCCCCCGCGACCCTCTGTGGAGGACTAAGCGGCTACAGAAAATGGATGGATGGATGGAATTAATCATTTAAAACTGTATTTATTTATTAAATTCTGTCATTATTGACCCTCAATACAACCCTTACATTGTCATTATTTTAAGTGTATATTCAATATTCAAAGGTAAAATGTGTGCTTTTGTGCATGAGATCACTGTGTTCTGCAGCTTGTTGTCTTCAATGAATGACTTCAAGTTCTCAGATGGTTTCCATCTTTGACTCACGGCTGCCACGCCTCAAGTTTTCTGATGAATGATGTGACTTCATCAATTCAGTTCATTGAGTGCATGGTTTCCCCAGAAAACTTGCTAAGCCCGGTGGTAGAGAAGCCCACAGACAGACATCCCCAGACCCTCTGCTTTTTCTGTCATATGGACTACAACTAGAGAGAGAGCCGACCAGAGAGAGCTGAACTAGCTCACTTTGTTTTAGTTTTGTAGCGTTAGCCACAGTTAGCAGTTGTTAGCCACTGTTAGCTTTTCTCTGGGACAATCCTGGACTGGTACAGACTCACTCGGGTTCTGAGGCTTAGCCTGGTGGGAAGCCAGCGAAAGCCTGGTGGGCCACCGGGCTTATAAAGCACTGGGCGAAACCCTGGAGTGTCAGAAACATTTCACTGAGGTATTCAAGTTCCATGAGGAACTCGTCACAGTGAAATTTGTGGGCAAGTTCACTGCCTTTTTTCTTGTAAAAGATGCAGATCTCATCTCGCTGTTCATAGACCTGGACAGCACCTTCCCACGTGACAGCTGTCAGGACTTAATGTGAAATAGAACATCTGTGTGGTTAGAGCATCCTCCTCCAGTGCTAAATAAATCTGAGCTTTGGCAGGTTGTGTTTTGATGTAGTTGACTGTGGTGATGACATCGGTCATTACATCATTCAGCTTGGGACTCAGCAGTCCGCTGAGCAATAGGGAAGGCGTGCTTGATGAGCACTCTCCTTGTTTATTTATTATTTATCAACCTTTATTTAACCAGGAAAGTTCCACAGAGATTCAGAATCTCTTTTACAAGGGAGTCCTGGACCCTGCACCCTATAGGCATGTTGTGATCTGTGGGGGAAAATGAAGTACCCAGAGAAAACCCACACATGCATGGGGAGAACATGCTAAGTCCACACAGAAAGGCCGCAGCTGGGATTCGAACCTGTGACCTTCTTGCTGCGAGACAACAGTGCTAACAACTGCTCCACCATGCAGTCCAAATTTGCGTTTACCAGCCATAGTCTGTGCAGATCCCCACACAGTCCTCCCATTTCTGATTAAGAGAGTCAATCATTTAAAATAGTTCTTCTGCAGTGGCTCAGTTCCTTCTCGTCACTTCTCCATCTGTGAATCTAGCATAAGTTATCAGTAAACAGTCTTTGTTACTGTCAGTGGCTTGATCCATCTGCAGAGAAAACCACCCTCCCCCTCATGTCAAGTACCTTATTATTTAGCTGCTCCTCTTTGTCCTTTGACATGTCATAAATGCACCAGCTGATGGTATTATTGGACAGAGGAATAGCCCATAGTGTGCTGACTGCTGTGTCATCAATCACAGTTGGACCATATCCATAGCACATGGACATATTAATTCCTTCATGTTTTTTACACTTTGTAGACAACTTTATATGAAGAGTTGAGCTTTTGCCGGCATGGATGAAGCTTTAGTAAAGAGACACTGTTGAGCACAGCAGTTTGAGGTGTGCCTGGACAAAGTCAGCTGACTTTTCTTTCTCTTCTGGATGTTTTGCCTCCATGTGGCGTCTTAGCTTGTTAACTTTACACTGTCACAAGCTAGCACTTTTAAGACGGACAACACACTGAAGTCTCTCCTCATTACCCACCGCTGTGCAGGTTCTATTCTTTGCCTTGAAAGGAAGTTGGTTGAGAAGCTTATTTGCCAATGCTCCATCTTCTGCTCTGCGTTTATGTGGGAGCCCCCGTCAAAACCATTATACTAGCAATGTTCAAGCATTCATTTTTGTATTTATTCATATTGTTTGTTTTGGACAGATAATGATGAGCCTGCAGCAACGAGCTCAGAAGCGAGCCAGCTATCTGCTCCACCTGGATGAGATCAGTCCTCGACTGGCTTCTATGAGCACAACAGAGATGGCCCTGCCAGGCGAGGCGTCTGCATCGGACGCCGTGACTATTCAGAGTGTAGGCAACACCATCACCATCCTGCCCACCAAGACCAAGCCGAAGAAGCTGTTCTTCCAGGGCTCCGATGGACACAACTATCCCTATCTCTTTAAAGGTAGAAAAACCAGCGTTTAGGTCTTTCTGAGAGCAGAAATTTATTCTAAAGCTTGAATCACATTCAGTAATTTATAAATTACATTTTAAAATAGCAATTAAAGTCTAAATCATGACTTTTCTTCAGTCTAGTTTTAGTAAAATCATTTAAATCTTTCAGGTTTGGAAGATTTGCATTTGGACGAGCGGATCATGCAGTTCTTGTCGATTGTCAACACCATGTTTACCAAGATCAACCAGCAGGAGCAGCCACGTTTCCACGCTCGCCACTACTCCGTCACCCCCCTCGGAACGCGCTCAGGACTGATCCAGTGGGTGGACGGTGCCACGCCGCTGTTTGGCCTCTACAAACGCTGGCAGCAGAGGGAGGCAGTGCTGCAGGCTCAGAAGGTACGTCCCTTTTAAGAGCCAGAATGTTGTTTCTGCAGCAGCCTCCTGTACCCCACCACAATAAACTCAGGTTGCAGAAACTGACCTTCATCTTGTTGTGATAGACCTGATCAGCTGTTTCTACTCTGTAATGGCTGCAGGACTTATTTAAAGTGCCCATGACATCGGTTTCCATGTTTTCTGACTTATCTATCATGTTGCAACGTTGAGTTCTCACCTTAAACCTGCCAGAAAGAGCAAAAAAATGGCGTCCATCTGTCTCCTAGTACAGCCAGTGAGAAGCTCTTCAAGATTTCAGACCCAGGTTTCAAACAGTTTTTTTTCACTCCTCCCACATGCACGTTCACGACAACTGGAGCGAGGCAGTGCCGCCGCCATTGCCCATAGACCGTGTAGTGTTTAGTTTCAGTTTCGTTTCTCTTTCACGTGACGGCACTGCCCCCTACTGCAGCAGAAGTGCCAGGCTGCCAAATAAGGAGAAACCCAACAGAACCGGAAGGCGGTGCATTCTTCTGATCTCTGAGTTGCTCGTTAGGAAATAATTACAGCGTATTTTGAGTTATAATGGTGCAACGCTAATCTAGAGGCATCAAAGATTACACCTGTTTAATATAAATTGATTTAAATATGGAGTCACAGGCACTTTAAATGCTTTCTTCTGACCTAAATGTTTTTTTTCCCTCCATCAAGGCTCAGGACTCATTCCCACAGCAGCCAGTGCCTCCAGTACCCCGACCCAGTGAGCTCTACTACAGCCGCATTGGGCCCGCTCTGAAGGCAGTAGGGCTGAGTCTAGATGTGACGCGCAGAGACTGGCCTCTCAGCGTTATGAAGGACGTACTGAAGGAGCTAATGGAAGCTACGCCCTCCAACCTCCTGGCAAAGGAGCTCTGGTGTTCGTGCACCACGCCCAGTGAGTGGTGGAGAGTGACTCAGGTACGTTGCGGTAGTTTTTGTCTATATTTAGTTATAGATGTGTCCAATAATTTGACATGGATTTTATGTAAAATAAAAAGCAGTTCACTAGTAAATAACATGTCAAAATGTGCAAATGCATAATAAAAAGTTAAGCATTCGTAGCTTCTCAGCTAGCTGAGTTTGTAAACATGTAGCACCTTAAACATCTGGTAGTTAATTAACTGTTCACTAGATACCAGAGGGCTATATAAAGACAAACTATGACCCATTTTGCTTTCCATACATCCACTTCTTCTCTGTCTCTGCTTCTGATCGCTGAGACTGCAAAGCTTTTCCACTCAGCTGATTTGAAACAGTTGGTTCTTCAAGCTGCTGCCTGTTGAATGCTTTAGTTGCACTTCAGGATGATTAAAAAATTTTTTTCTTTTAGCAAGAGTTGTTTTAAACACCTGAAATTTGCCGCTAATTTGTCACTGATCTGCAGCAGTGTCTCTCCTGATCTGACTACCCATGAGTTTTGCTCTGGTCAGAGGACTACCTCCTGTTTCCTCTATCTAGAGACTTTTAGTCCTTTAAAATGGCCCAAATATCCCTTTAAAACATGTGATCATCCTCTACATGAGAGTGATCCCCTGTCTGACCTGTTCTTCACCTGACAGTTTATGAACATTAAGCTGTCAGAAAGAAGGTCTCCGATCTAAATCTGGAACTTCATCACTTACAAGTATTGTGTAAAATTTTAATCCTTGGCTTTTTGTTTTGTTTTGCTCTGCAGTTGTACGCCAGGTCCACCGCTGTCATGTCCATGGTGGGATACATTATTGGCCTTGGAGACCGTCACCTGGACAATGTGTTGATTGACATGACCACTGGAGAGGTGGTCCACATTGACTACAATGTCTGCTTTGAAAAAGGTTGGTGTTCTGATGGTAGTTCTCAGTAGTAATACTGACGGTGGGTAAAAAAGATGATGTTTGATATGTATGAGAGGACAGATGATTTTACAGTGTGTCTAAGTGTGTGGTTTTTTTTTTTTACCAGGGAAGAGTTTACGGGTGCCAGAGAAGGTCCCGTTCAGAATGACCCACAACATAGAGACTGCTTTGGGAGTCACTGGGGTGGAGGGGATCTTCAGGCTGTCCTGTGAACAGGTTCGTATCAAACCACATCTTGCAGGGTTAAACATCATTTAATATTCTTGCTGACATGTGTCTCAACTATTAAAGGGATATTTGGGGCTACTGACCTCAGGCTGCAGCTCATCGGTGTGTAATGACGGTCTGAGCGATTGATTCCGCTACGGCTGGTAGACACTTGCCACACGTGTGTAAAGAAGCATAGTGAAAAATGTAATTGGTACTAGTAGGGCTGGGCGGTATACCGGTTCATACCGGATACCAGTGTTTTTTTTTGGTTATGATATGAATTTTTCATATACTGCTATACCGGTGACGCCCACACAGCTTCCCGGAAGTTGGCAGTGGGGACACATTTCACCGCAACACACAACACTGCAGCGTGAGTGGTGACTACTAGTGAGAGCTGTCATGGCGACTTACAAATTACGAACCCAGAGGAACTTATTCCAAAAAGAGGAGGCACGCGCACGTCTGTTGTTTCAGGGTTTTTCAGGTTTAAAAAGTCGAACGTAACTGAGCAACGCTGTTAGCCGCTAGTAGACGGCGCTAGCCGGCAGGGCTAACCAGCAGCTTGCTTCACGTACCCTTCACCTCCACAGCTAAATTTGCACATTATTTGGGGCACTCATGCACAACTGTGCACTGCTTATGTGTAGCATTCCAACACATTGGTATAACCTTTTTCAGCAGGAATTTAAATGTACAAAAATCCAGTTTCTAGAGACTCTGCCAACTTTGAGTGATGTCACCTGTGGGTGTGGTTCTTACTGTAAATGAATAACTGATAAAATGCCACTTCAAAATGACCCCTTTAAATTGTGAGGTAGGGCATTTTCAAGAAACTACAAGTCATTTCTGGTCTGCTGAAACACTTGTGAAACCTGATGTGTCCTTCCAGGTTGTTCAGATCATGCGTCGAGGCAGAGAGACCCTTCTCACCTTGCTGGAGGCCTTCGTCTATGATCCCCTTGTGGACTGGACTGCAGGAGGGGAGGTGGGCTTTGCTGGTGCGGTGTATGGTGGTGGAGGTCAACAGGCCGACAGTAAGAAGAGCAAGAGAGAGATGGAGAGGGACATCACACACTCTCTGTTTTCCTCCAGGGTGGCTGAGATCAAGGTGAGCGAACACCGGGTGTTAACTTCAGGGATCTTATGGGTGCTTGAAATCTGTTTGGAAAGTGCTTGAATTTTTAATAAAGTGCTTGAAATCAGGGATTCACCGGAAAGTAAACTGAGATGAACCCCTTCATTAGTTCTGGGGTGATTAGTCTGTGGCTGGCGCTCTCTCATCAAATGGATCCTTATTCAAAGAATCCTTCTTGACAGCTTTAGACAACCCTGCTGATTGATTCCATATTGTGTCTTTATTTAATCAACTCCACTGTGAGTCATTTGCTACTTTTGTTTCACTAAAAATGTGGTGCTACATTCGCCCATTCAACCTGCTGAAGAGCTAATGCTAAGCTAATGAGCTTTAAGTCCTGATTAGTGATTTTATTCATTAAACGGCGACATGTCTTTGTCATCATTATAGCCGACCTTTATCCAAATTTTGTTTAACCGGCTATTGAAGCTCTTAACGGTTAATACTTGGTTAACCGCAAATTC
>SSNR01000250.1:760866-775768 GCA_006937965.1 Callopanchax toddi | reverse complement strand
GCCCCCCGCCACTGCCACCATCACCGTACACACTCGCACCTTTCCCCTGATCTATAAATAACAAATGCTTTTTTATCCACTCTTTAATATGATTTGGATGCCCAGCCAAGTAGCACACTCGATTCAACATTCATAACCAAAGAGTGACGTGAGTGGGACGAGAGAGAGGACATGTCCAACCATCAGGACCTGCTGCACAGCGCTGCCTGCCTGCTTAGATTAGATTAAATTACTTTAATGACCACGCAGCAAGCTGGTGGAATTTGTTGCCAGTACACAAAGCAGGTTCCAACTAGGGTTGG
Source organism: Callopanchax toddi (assembly GCA_006937965.1). Taxonomy (NCBI): domain Eukaryota; kingdom Metazoa; phylum Chordata; class Actinopteri; order Cyprinodontiformes; family Nothobranchiidae; genus Callopanchax; species Callopanchax toddi. The sequence continues at coordinate 775,466 of SSNR01000250.1, read as the reverse complement.
GCGATCAGACGAATGTATCGACCATCGGCGATGGGCTCAGCCAATCGCCTCCCGTTTTTCAAGAACGATTTATTCGTCCCACTATAAATTAATTTCTTAATTATTAACAACGTTTGGTTGAAGTTGAAGGACGCAGCCCACGTAAAAATAATAAATAATGCTCTTTTTAAACGTTACACGCAAACTCCTCCCAGATGCAAGCAGCCGCTTCCTGCTTCCTTTTTCCTCCTCCTCCCCCCGAGAGCTGGCGGAGGCGGAGCAGCGATGTTTACTCACTCCGTAGCAGACAGACAGACAGAACGGCAGCAGCTTGTGTTAAGAAAATAAATGTATCTAAATAATATCTATGGTGTGGTGGGGAGGAAACGATCAGAGGCTGGCTTTGTTCCAGTTAAACCGTGTTTATGCGTCGGCTACCGGAGCTAGGAATACTTAGCGAGTCATAACACCGATCTGGTGTTCAACTGTCTTCAGCTAAGTCTGATAAATGACAAAAACAAGATGAAACTAAAACTGAAATACGAATAAAAACCCCTTCAGTGAACGTCGCTTCCATAAAATAATCTCAGCTGCAGTTTGAAGTCTTTGAGCGATTTTGGTGACGGAGCAGCAGCAACTATATAGCTGCTAGCTCTGTGTTAGCTTACTAGTTAGCACACAGCAGAACGGTAAACACTCGATGTTGGAGCTCTTTTCTGCCACTATACGTCTGTTTAAAGCCAAAGTAGCCCCAAATCGGCGACACTGTGTTTTTTTTTACAACTATTTCCTCAATTTTGGGACTTCTGAGTTCTAATTTGGCAAATCCATTAGTGTGTGTTTACATTGCTCCGCCCGCAAATATGTCAACATGTCACCTGCGCGATTAAATCGCCCATCGTCGATTTTTGGACTGACAATGGACGATTGGAAAAAAGTTAGACATTGCCCAACCCTAGTTCCAACAATACATATATAACACCAAAACACAAACAAACGCATAACTGTACAGAAAATGAATAGTCCAGCCTAGCTGTCCTCCTGATTTAGAAACCTTATGGCAGTTGGGATAAAGCTGTTCTTGAACCGGGTTGTTCTTGAAGTGATTGACCTGTATCGTCTACCTGAGGGGAGTAGTTGGAAAGCAGAGTGTGCTGGGTGAGAGGTGTCAGAAATAATCCTGTGTGCACACTGTAGTGTCCGTCTATGATGAAGCAGATCCAGGGAGGGGAGAGATGTTCCGATTATTTTTGATGCTCTTGAAATTATTCTTTGTAGGTAAACTCACATTCTGGAAGCCACACTTTTTTTAAACACACAGGTTTCCTTGGTATGAACTAAATAATCACACTGACATTTCTTTTAACTAAACAAATTACTTATAACGGGTACAAAGCCATTTTAGAAACGTAAATGATGCGTGAAATTGACCTACCTTATGTCAGGTCAGAGCTGCATGGATATCAATAATCAGGATCGGCCCTCAGAACCAGCATTGGTGCATTTCTGTTTGAAACTGGAACAAAACATCTGGTTTTAAAATAACACTTTTATAAGACAAGGAAGTGAAATAATCATATTGAGTAAATATGTACTGCTCATGTGTAAATCACCAACGTGAGCTGCTGGAAAATCTTGAAAACTCACATTGAAAGTGCTTGAATTTTATTTTGACAAAGGTTTAAAAACCCTGTAACTGACATTAATTTGTTGACCTCTTTTACATCTGCTACAAAAGCAAAGATCCTTTGACCCCCTCCACCTCTGAGAAGTGGGTCAAAGCTGTGACCAAACCCTGTGAAAATATTGGGTCATGATATGAAACCATAAAAAGATGCTTCTGCAGGCTCAAAGTGTTCAGGGTACCGTGTTGACTGTGTGCAGGTGAACTGGTTCAAGAACCGGGATGAAATGTTGGCAGTACTTCCACAAGTGGAGGAGTCTGTGGAGGAGTACTTGGTCCTCCAAGATTTACTCTGCCAGGGTGAGAAACTCCAGGCCAAACTGCAGGAGGAGATGGACTTCCTGGAGGGGGCAGAGAACCATCCAGACCACGTCATCCTCACTCTGGAGCAAAGGTCAGAGAAAACGTGGTGCTTTACCAAGTGTTTATTTAACGTGTTTGCCACCATTCAGTGTGTTTTTGGTAAATCATCTTCCATGTTTAAGTTTTGTACAGCTCAGTGTGAAAAGTGAGAACATAACATTTGATTATTTTTTTAAACGGTCTTGTCAGATAAACATGATAAATGGCAGCAGGCGGACGACGTTTTGTCTGTATTATTTGTTAAATAGTGTAATTTCTGCTGGCAGGAATGCGTTCCTGTAGTATTCTGTCCTGCACCTTGGAGGGATCAGCCTCTGGCTGAAGGTTCTTTTCTGTAGAACTCCCAGGGCGTGCTGAGTTGTTGAGAATCGAGTTCAGTTTAAAATTGATTCTCTCCTCTGCTACCTGCTGAACTGTGTCCAGGTGTTTTCTACTTGTAGAGCCAGCCTTCCTGATCAGTTTATTAACCTATCTGCTGTGTGGGCTCCGTCCCTCCAGCCCACTACACCAAAGAACAGAGCACTGGCCTCCACAGTCTGGTAGAAGGAGCACAGTAGAGGTCTACAGACGTTGAAGGATCTCAGCTGTCCTAAGAAAGACAGCTTTGTCCCTTCTTGTACATCGTCTCCATGTGTCCAGCTGTACTCCCAGGTGCCTGAGACCTGGAGACGATCTCTGTCATCTCCACAGATAGCCACAGCAACTAACTTGGAGCTCCTCCTTCTAAAGTCCATAACCATCTCCTTGGTCTTGGTGTTCAGCTGTAGATGGTTGTGGCTGCATTAGTCAACAAAGTCCTTCATGGTACTCCTGTACTCCGTTTTACAACCTTCTTCAACACATCTGACAATTGGTAAATCACCAGAATGTTTTTTTAAAGAAAATAGCTAAGTTGTTCTAGAAGTTGAATGTCAACGTCAGTTTTGTTTCTGTAGCACCGTCTAACAGCCAGGGCTGCACCAAAGTGCTTTACAGCAGCAATACAGAAACCATGAGTAGATAAGGGTATTATCCACACCAACACAAGGCTGGTAGGGAAACCGTAGAGGATCCATGTATTCACTCCCTGTGGGTCTGATGTGAGAGAGGACCCGTCTCTGTAGGAGGTGAAGGCAACTGGCCTTTGTCATTGTTGGATGTGTGGAGCTTCTTTTTGGGTACAGGAACTAGACAGGATGTTTTCCACAGTGTTTGTACTTTCTGAAGCTACAGGCTCAGGTTGAACAGAAATGTGAGGATCTCTCAGAGCTGCTTGGACCAGGTCCTTAGCACCCTGGGGCTGATGCCATCAGGTCCAGCTGCTTTCCCCTGCTTCAACCGTTCAAGCTGTTTTCTGACCTCTGATGAATGAAATGTGATTGCACATTATTGCATGCACTGGAATGGAGCATAAGGTTACTGTATGCTACAACAAGCAGAACAAAGTGTTGAAACATTCTCCCTTAATCCACAGGTACTCTGAACATACCCAGCTGCAGTCGCAGCAGCGGACTGTGCAGGAGGCTATTCGTGCCAAGCTGGCTGACCTGGAGAACTGGGTCTCTCAGTACCAGGCAGCGTTTTCCAGCCTGGAAGCATCGCAGCTTGCAAGCCTGCTGCAGGACATAAGCAGCCCCATCGATCTCGGTAAGGCCTTTAGGAACAATAAGCAACAACTTTAAACGTCTTAAAGTTAGATTTTTATGATTGTTATGATTATTATTACTACTACTACTACTATTACTATTTATCAGTCAAACTGTATTTATAGAGAACCTTTCATACAGTGGTGTACAAAACAAATTGATTTAAAATGGAGAAAAGAAAGCATTTTAAACAATAGAAAGTTCTAAAGGATTAGCAGTGGTGGATGGGACTAAAGGACCTGAAGAGATGCAGTTTCAATAATAAGGAAGCACCAGGTCAGTAGAGGTAGATGTAAAAGTATCAAACATGTGAATCCTGAAAACTACTTCCAATTCAGTAAAAGTATTTAAAATGAAATCAAATTTACTTAAAATTGTGTGTTGGGATGGGAGTCTGTAATTGTTTATTTATTCTCCTAACCGCTTTATCCACTGAGGGTCGCAGGAAGCTGGTGTCTCATCTCCAGTAGTCACTGGGGGAGAGGCGGGGGACACCCTGTCCATTGTAGGGACACACAGAGAGAAGTCAAATAACCACTCACATACACACACATGGTGCGGTCCCGTTTAGAGGGAGGGGGGTGCTGGGTGCAGAGCGAGCAGCAAACACTCAGTAGCACTCGAGCGTCTCCATTCCCCCTAGACTGAGCACTGTGTCCTGGATTTGCTGCGCCGTCCAGACAAAACCTGCTCTGGGTCTGAATCCAGACTACAGTCTGCCTGTTGGTGACCTCTGATGTAGAAGATCCATACACAACCACAACAGTTTTACTCCTCCCCCTCATGCTGGTAACCTATCTGGTCACGTTTCCAACTAGGAGTCACTGAAGGTCAATCAGTGTGGTGGCGTTTGCCTCCAACACATACAGCAGCCCAGGCTGTCTAAAGGTGTCACCAGGAGCCAATCAGGAGTCAGTCATACACCTGTCACACCTGGCAGCACCTCAGAACAGGAGTAAATACCAAAAGGGGAGTATTGCTGGAGATTATGGGACATTTTCAGAGTGCTGCCCGCACATTTAGCTGTGTATTTACTTTTACATCTATTGTAGTAAAAGTGAAACTAACTCAGAGATCTTACTGTAAACATTTAGGTTGGTTGTTGGTCCCCTTGAGCCCACCCCTAGCTCCTGATGAAGGTGGTTCTTTCCCCTGACCCAGTAAAAAGTTGGTGTTGTACTACAACCAGCTGATGTAGAACCAGAGAGAGTAGGTCAATACTAGAGACCAGGAGCTGAGTGACAAATGATACTGATCAGTAAAAAAAAATCTAGAATCTGATCTGATACTTGAGTTTGGGTTACAACATAAGTGCTGTTTTTTATCTTTAACTGCCTCTTTATTTACCAGGGTCAAATGTAATCAGAGGTCTACAGCTGTTCTGTGCGTTTGTTGTTCAATGCCTGCAGGTCCGCCGAGCTACGTGCCAGCTACCGCCTTCCTGCAGAACGCGGGTCAGGCTCACCTGATCAGCCAGTGCGAGAGTCTGGAGGCGGAGCTGAACTCCTTGCTACAGCAGCGCCGTGCCGCCCTTCGCAGCTGCCTGGAGCAGCTACACAGCTATGCCACAGTGGCTTTGCTGTACCCGCGGGCCACCCTGCTCTACCACAGAGTCCACCAGTGGAAGGCCTGGCTGGAGGAGCTGCTGAGAGACATGACGGTTGATCAGTGCCAGAACATCTACCGACAGTAAGGAGCTCCCTCCAGCAGGCTGTCCCTTTTGACACTATAAACACAGTTTCATGTAATAGGATGATTTTAAGCTGCTGAAAACCTTTGTGCCACGTAAATAAAAGGTTTTTACATGATTTAACTCCCTTATCTACAGCAAAGGGTTCCACTGCAGCAGCATAAACACCTTTAACTAAACAATCTCATTCTGTATTGTAGCAATTTAAAAATGGCTAATATATGTAGCTTTCTAACACATCAGTATAACTTTTTGTAGCAATCGTTTTACTAGTTTGTCACCGATTGCCCCTTCAGAATGGCCCAAACCCCCTTTAGGTCTAAAACCAGTCCTGAGTTTTTCCTCCCTCTTCTGACAGATATGAGGTGCTGTTCACCCCTCAGCCTCCTGCAGCTGCCTGCCAGTTTCTATCCAACGTGGAGTTAACTTTACAGCATCAAGTGGCCGAGACCAACGAGCGTATGATGCACCAAGCGGAGCGGATTAAGGCTGAGGGCACCACCGTATCAGCGTGTGAGGAGCAGCTGCAGGAGATTGAAAGCTGTATCACAGGTTTCCTACATGAGAACGGAGAGCCGGGGTCTCTGAGCCTCACTGCAATAATCACCTCCGCCCTCTGTACGCTCTGCAGGTGGGATTCTTAACAAGATCTGCACTTTATGAAGCCTCAGATTTTCACAAATATTAGTCATGGACTGTAGATGCTCTGGGAGGTGGAACAGACAGGCAGAATGGAGAATGAAAAAGTTCCAGATGAAAAGTATGTTTTCTTCCATAGGCGTAACCTGGTGATGGAGGGGGCTGCGGCCAGTGCTGGAGAGCAGCTGGTGGACCTGACGTCTCGAGACGGGGCCTGGTTTCTGGAGGAGCTGTGCAGTATGATGGGAAACGTCGGCGCTTTGGTTACGCTGCTTCAACGCTGCTCACTTCTGCCCCATGACCTGGAGCTCCCTTCACCCACAGTTACCACCCAGGCTGTTTACCTGGCCAACGCTGTTTACGCCTGCTTACACGTACGTACATCTGAGCCACTTACCACTAAGAGCGGTGTATTCTCTGTTATTCAGAGTGTTTGACACGTTGTTGGTGCCTATTGTAGGAACTGAACACCAACTTCAGACAGATCATCTTTCCCGAGGCTCTGCGCTGTATGATCAAAGCAGAGCCCACTCTGGAGTCCATGTTGGCAGAGCTGGAGCAGCTGGTGGAACATAGCTCTGATGGCCTCGGCCTGCAGGGATTGGTTGATAACCTACAGGCCACCACCGGCTTGGACCACGACGGACACAACCACTTCCTTCACATCACGAGGTGAGTTTCTGTCCTCACAGATTCTCCACTTGACCAGTGGCTGGTCTGCTTGTATTGAGAGTGTTTGCTGGTGTTATTGTACTCAGAATGCTGCGTGCCCAGTACTCTGAGCTGATCCAGCCTCACATCCTGGATGGACAAGGCCAGGACACGCCAAAGATGTCAGCGGGTCAGATGCTGCTGGTCGCCTTCGACGGCATGTTCACTCAGTTGGAGACGGCCTTCGGGCAGCTCACAGAGAAGGTAGATAAACTATTTTGACTTTTCTACTGAAATGAACTGAAAGGGTTGTAAATACATGAGTAATGTTGAAAATCTTAAAAACTTTTTCTAACATGAAATCCTCAGTTAAAAAAAGACGAGAGGATGACTCGGTTTTCATCTCCTCACCTAAACACTTTGTGTTTTTTATGTCGGGGTCTAGAAAATGTCTGGTGTTATTTTATCTGGATAAAAGGTACAAAATGATTATCTACGCCAAGGACCACGCCCACTGGTGACATCACTCAAAGCAAGCAGACTCTAGAAACAGGAAGTAGCCCTCTGGCAGGAGCGAAAATCAAATCAAGAGAGGCACTGCTGCTGAGCGGTGACAAACTAGCAGCTTATTTTCGGGTATTTAAAACAACTAAAAAATTCCCACTGATGCTTTAGAATGCTATATTACCTGTTGGTAAACCTCTACATTTCATCATGAGATTTAGTTTTGTCTGAATTACTGACATTGTTTATCCAGCTACTGCAGCATCAACACCATAAACTAAACCGTCTCATTGGTCAACTCAATCTGACATTAACAGTTGACTAATCAGAAAATCAGGACTAAATACATCTACAGGCTAATTTATAGTTCTAATAAGGAACCCAGTAATATATTTAGTTTATATTCTATTTAGTTTGTTTTAGGGGTGCACCGATCGATCGGGCTCGATCACGTTAATTTGAGGGGATCGTAAATCGACCATATTCCCATCCGATCCTCGATCTTGGTTATAGGCTTTTAAATCATCTTTTTTCTCCTGTTCCCGGGAGGTGCAGACTGCCTCCCTCCCTTCCGCGCGCTACATCACGTCCGTGCTACACTCAGGGTTTCCCCCAGTGCTTTATAAGCCTGACGGCCCGCCAGACCTTCATCGGACCCCGCCAGGCTAAACCTCAGAGAAGTTGTACCCGAGCTGGTGCAGCTCTCCACTCGTCTCTTTCTCTATAGTTGCAGTCCGTATGACAGAAAAAGCAAAAACGGAGTTCACTAATCTGAGAGCGGACAGCGTCGCCGGTGGCGGTAGCTTCAGCGTGCATCGGACACAACTTGAGGCTAAATGCAGAACGTATCTTTCCAGCGTGTCTCTCATTAGAGGGGCGCGGGGGAGAACTGTCCCGTGGCCGTGATCAAACAGCAATGACTCCGCGTTTAATCGGTAGATTATCCCATAGTTTATCTGCTATGTCCTCGTTTTTGAGGCGCATTAAATGCACCATCAGTAAAATCTACCGGAGCCGAGTAGTCAGGTGGCGCACAGCCGCAGTTAGAAAACCTGTAGGTGAAGAGATGAGCAGCATTAAGTGAATCTGGATGATTTCTGCTGTTAGTCAGTTTAGAGACACTATGTTGAAGTTATTTACACAATGCACAAAGTTAATGCTGGAAATGTTTATTAGAGTAGATTTAACAAGTGTTTTTATAAAATTACAGGCAGAAAGTACTATTAATTAAAGGAGGACCTGAGAAAAGGGCTTTGGTAATGGTTCACATCTCTTGTTTCATTTTTAAAAGGCACCTTTTTTATTGGCTTTATTAATTAATTGTTTATATTTATATATATATATATATATATATATATATATATATATATATATATATAATTTTTATATGAGAGGATACTACCTCATGTTTTGTGAGTATTCATTCAATTTACTCAATAAAAATGGAAACATTAAAGTAATTGGCTTCTAGTTATGAAAAATACAGGATCGGCAAAAAAAAAATCGAGATCGGCAGGAAAGGTTGTCTAAAGATCTGTGATCGGCCAGAAAACTGCAATCGGTGCACCCCTAGTTTGTTTTGTTTATTGCATTTTAATCTGATGTTTAGAGGCTCTAATGAATTCAGTCTGATGTCAACAGTTTAATGAACTCATCAGAAAATCAGGACTAAACTAAAAACGTCTCCAGGTTCATTTAGAGTTCAGACTGGGACTGGATTCAAGTTTACAAACAGATTGTTTCTGATGCTGAGAATCATGTGAGTTCTGATTAAACAGGATGCTTTTTACTTTAGATCAGAACCAACAGGCTACAGATTATTTTAGAAAAGATTCAATAATTATATTTAAACCTGTCCCTGAATAAACCTTGTGTTGTGGTTAAATAAAACATCTGATCTCAGAGCTGTGTGCTGATTGGTTCTAAAGATGAGGGCGGAGTTTCAATCCGACATTTATTTAAAATGTTCCAGGATCTGACAGAACGTTGACGACATGGCGATCTGGCCACGTTAAACCACTCTTTTTCGTGATACTGGAAACTCCAGATTTCACCTCCTCATGTTCGGCTGAGCAGGAGCTCTGGCGTCGTAGTTCACCCCTCTGGTCTCACCATGGTTTTCTCTGCTCTTCGTTTTTAGCTGAGCTGTTTGGAGGTGCCATCATCCTGGAGGAAGGTGGATGTTCTCAGAGAAGCTCGAGCCACCCAGCTGAACTTTTTTGACAGCCCCAATCAACGTCAGCTCATGGAGGAGGTGTTTTTCCTCAAGAGGCTTCAAACCGTCAGGGAATTCTTTAGAGTGTGTTCGTCCTTCGCTCAGACTCTGTCAGGTAGGAGTTCCTGATGAACCCTGAAACATCATGTTGTAGTGTTCAGCTGATCACCTTTTGCTGGTTACCAAGGGTTTTTTTCCTGTTTGAGAAATAGAATTAGTGACGTCAGAAGACTGATTCTGATAGATAATGCCTGAATTTTAGTGTTGAAGTTTTGAAAGTACTTGCCTCGCCTCGCCTTCTTCCGCTTATCCGGGTCCGGGTCGCGGGGGCAGCATTCCAAGTCGGGCAGCCCAGGCCACCTTCTCCCCGGCCAAGTCCACCAGCTCCTCAGCTGGGACGCCCAGGCGTTCCCAGGCCAAACTGAAGATGTATTTCCTCCAGCTTGTCCTGGGTCGACCTGGGGGCCTCCTGCCGGCAGGACATGCCCAGAACACCTCCCAAGGGAGGCGTCCAGGAGGCATCCTTACCAGATGCCCGAACCACCTCAACTGGCTCCTTTCGATATGGAGGAGCAGCGACTCTACTCCGAGTCTCTCCCGGATGTCCGAGCTTCTTACCCTATCCCTAAGGCTGAGCCCGGCCACCCTGCGGAGAAAACTCATTTCAGCTGCTTGTATCCGCGATCTCGTTCTTTCGGTCACTACCCAAAGCTCATGACCATAGGTGAGGATTGGGACGTAGACCGACCGGTAAATCGAGAGCCTTGCTTTCTGGCTCAGCTCCTTCTTCACCACAACAGACCGGTTCAGCGTCCGCATCACTGCAGACGCTGCCCCAATCCGCCTGTCGATCTACCGCTCCCTCCTTCCCTCACTCGTGAACAAGACCCCGAGATACTTGAACTCCTCCACTTGAGGCAGGACCTCTCTCCCGACCCGGAGTTGGCAATCCACCTTTTTCCGGTCGAGAACCATGGCCTCAGATTTGGAAGTGCTGATCCTCATCCCAGCCGCTTCACACTCGGCTGCGAACCTCCCCAGCAAGAGCTGAAGGTCAGAGCTCGATGAAGCTAGGAGGACCACATCATCCGCAAAAAGCAGAGACGCGATTCTCCTGTCACCAAACTCCACCCCCTCCACACCACGGCTGCGCCTAGAAATCCTGTCCATAAAGGTTATGAACAGGACCGGTGACAAAGGGCAGCCCTGGCGGAGTCCAACCCTCACTGGGAACAGGTCCGACTTACTGCCGGCTATGCGGACCAGACTCACACTTCTCTGGTACAGGGACTGAATGGCCCTTAACAAGAGACCATCAACCCCATACTCCTGGAGCGCCCCCCACAGGGTGCCCCTGGGGACACGGTCATAAGCCTTCTCCAAATCCACAAAACACATGTGGATTGGTTGGGCAAACTCCCATGACCCCTCCATCACCCTAGCGAGGTTAAAGAGCTGGTCCACAGTTCCACGACCAGGACGAAAACCACATTGCTCCTCTTCAATCCGAGATTCAACCATCGACCGGAACCTCTTCTCCAGTACCCTGGAGTAGACCTTTCCAGGGAGGCTGAGGAGTGTGATCCCCCTATAGTTGGAACACACCCTCTGGTCCCCCTTCTTAAAAATGGGAACCACCACCCCGGTTTGCCACTCCACAGGAACTGCCCCCGATGACCACGCAATGTTGCAGAGACGTGTCAACCACGACAGACCTACAGCATCCATCGCCTTGAGATACCCAGGTCGGATCTCATCCACCCCCGGGGCACCGCCGCTGCGTAGTTGTTTGACTACCTCAGCGACTTCTGCCCCAGAGATTGGACAGTCCGTCCCCAGGTCTCCCAGCTCTGGTTCCTCCTCGGAATGCGCGTCGGTGGGATTGAGGAGCTCCTCAAAGTATTCCTTCCACCGTCCGACTATAGCCCCAGTTGACGTCAGCAGCTCCCCGTCCCCACTGTAAACAGTGTGAGCGAGTTGCTGCCTTCCTCCCCTGAGGCGCCGGATGGTTTGCCAGAACCTCTTTGGAGCCGACCGATAGTCTTTTTCCATGGCCTCGCCAAACTCCTCCCACGCCCGAGATTTTGCCTCGGCAACTGCCACTGCTGCACTTCGCTTGGCCCGCCGGTACCTGTCTGCTGCCTCTGGAGACCCACAGACCAGCCACGCCCTGTAGGCCTCCTTCTTCAGCCTGACGGCTCCCCTAACCTCTGGTGTCCACCAGCGGGTACGGGGGTTACCGCCACGACTGGCACCGGCTACCTTGCGACCACAGCTAGCAACAGCCGCCTCAACAATCGCAGAGCGGAACAAGGCCCATTCGGACTCAATGTCCCCCACTGCTCTCGGGACGCGGTCGAAGCTCTGCCGGAGGTGGGAGTTGAAGACCATCTTGACAGGCTCTTCTGCCAGGCGTTCCCAGCAGACCCTCACTATACGTTTGGGTCTACCAGGTCTGCGCGGCATCTTCCCCTGCCATCTGATCCAACTCACCACCAGGTGGTGATCAGTTGACAGCTCCGCTCCTCTCTTCACCCGAGTGTCCAAAACATACGGTCTCAGGTCAGATGATACAACTATAAAGTCAATCATCGACCTGTAACCTAGGCTGCCCTGGTACCAGGTGTACCGATGGGCATCCTTATGTTTGAACATGGTGTTCGTTATGGCCAAACTGCGACTTGCACAGAAGTCCAATAACAGAACACCACTCGGATTCAGATTGGGCGGGCCGTTCCTCCCAATCACGCCCCTCCAGGTCACGCTGTCATTGCCCACGTGAGCGTTGAAGTCCCCCAGCAGGACTATGGAGTCCCCAGTAGGAGCGCTATCCAGCACTCGTCCCAGAGACTCCAAAAAGGGTGGGTACTCTGAACTGCTATTTGGTGCATAAGCACAAACAACAGACAGGACCCGTTCCCCAACCCGAAGGCGTAGGGAAGCTGCCCTTTCGTCCCCCGGGGTAAACCCCAACGTACAGGCAGAGAGTCTTGGGGCTAACAGAAAGCCCACCCCAGCCCTCCGCCTCTCACCCAGATCAACTCCAGCAAAGAAAAGTGTCCAACCCCTCTCCAGGACTCGGGTTCCAGAGCCAACGCTATGTGTCGAGGTGAGCCCGACTATATCTAGCCGGTATCGCTCAGCCTCTTCCACAAGCTCCAGCTCCTTCCCCGCCAGAGAGGTGACGTTCCATGTCCCGATATTTTGGAAAATTAATAATAGATTGAAAGTACTTGTTTTTTTAAAATAATAATGTGCTAAAAACCAAGAGATGTGCCAGAAAGCTGGGAATTGGAATTGGAATAGTGTTTTGTTGGTCTGAAACTCAAAAATCCCTTTTTTTTTTTGGTTCATGAACTCATCATTGTCGAGTGTTAATTCATGCGATGGGGTCTTCCTTGTAAAATGTAGTTACCGTAATTTCCGGACTATAAAGCGCACCTAATTATAAGCCGCAGCAGCTAAATTTGGGGGAAATTGCAGATTTGTCCACACATAAGCCGCACCGGAATATAAGCCGCGGGTGTTTTAATGCTAATGCAGCAGGGGGGCTGAGGGGGGAGGGAGAGGTGTGGAGAGCAGTTGTCTGGCTGCCACTTGGGTGAGGAATCCGTTGGAGGTGTGAATGGCTGTTTTTCAATAGGATGAGTTGAAACATTAAAGATAACAAAAGAAGTCAAACTGCCTTCATTGTCAAAGGTGCAGCTGTGCAAAAGGGCGGGGCCATCAGTTTCGAACAGACCACTTGTCAGTGTTAATTAGTTGCAGAATGTTGCAAAAACAAAGAAAACACGTAGGAAAACGGCTCACCAATGAATGGCTCCCATCAAAGAACCATTAGTCCCATCACTACTTCCGACTCACGTCTGTGTAATCCTGCACGTAGTCAACAGCGCGACCACCACCCCCATACCCCCCTTATACCGCCATTGGGTAATCTTTCGTGAAAAGCACATGATTGCGCAACCAGAGGTAGCGCTAGACTTTTTAGTTTTTAGTCATCTCATCGGGATCTCTGGCAAGAACCTCCAGAGACTACAGTACATCCAGAACAGCGCTGCCAGGATCCTGATGAGGGTGCGCAAGCATGAGCACATCACCCCCATTCTGAAAGCACTTCACTGGCTCCCTGTCCCACTTAGAATAGAATACAAACTCTGCCTCCTCTCCCACCAGTGCATTTACGGTCAAGCCCCCCACTACCTAAAGGAACTCCTCACTTCCCCGACCACACGCATCCTTCGCTCCGTAAAAGCGAACACGCTTCAAACCCCCAGAACCAAGCTCTGCAGCATGGGAGATCGGGCTTTTTCCTCTGCTGCTCCGAGGTTGTGGAACTCCCTCCCTGTCCACTTAAGGTCTCCACAAACTGTGGATGCTTTTAAACAGAACCTGAAAACCTACCTTTTTAGAAAAGCTTTTTGTTAGTTTTATTCTGTAGCCGCCCCTTTTACTTTTTTAAACTTGTTTTATGAGTGTTGACTCAGCTATTTTAACCTTCTCCGCTGTAGCACTTTGAGATTGCAAAATATAAAGTGCAATATAAGTTAAATTTATTATTATTATTATTATTATTATTATTATTATTTGACTCACAGGGTTAAAAAAAATCTAGTCATAATCTATTTTTATCCGTCACATTAATTTTACACTTATTACATTTTCAATAGCATTATTACTCTAACACTGGGCCCATTTAGCACACAAATCCATAAAATTAGACTCTAAATTAGTCGATCAGCCAGTCATCATATAGAAATTCCCAAAAACTCCGTTTGGAGTCGAGCTCAGCGCAGCAGCAGGTGAGGTGATCCTCTGTGCGCTCCGCGGGACTCTGATTACCGTGTAATATTAACGTTCATTATGAGATCATGAGAGAGATGAGGGGTTCACATATTTTCATTGAGATACTCAGGGGAAACCTGGTGCTGATGTTTAATGCGGACCTCCTCGTAGGTTAGTGGGCGTTTGGAGTCCAGTTCTATGTGCGCGCAGCTCGCAGAGCAGATTTTGCGTGTCAACAAGCGTCCACAGCCTATGAACGCTAGTCCGAGAGCGCATTACAACAGAAAGTGTAGTTAGTCTGCATCTGATCGCACGCTGAGCACCGGATTGCAAAGGGGCATTTGAGCGGATCAGGTCTGCGGCTGTGGAGGCTTGTTGACACGCAAAATCTGCTCCGCGAGCCGCGCGCACATAGAACTGGACTCCAAACACTAACCCGCGAGGAGGTCCGCATTAAACCTGTCT
>SSNR01000250.1:741795-759925 GCA_006937965.1 Callopanchax toddi | reverse complement strand
ACAGAGTCGTCCGTGCCCTGATGTACAGTCCTGTTCGTCTCATAAATCTGAGACACCATGATGGTCCACCAATAAAATCTTCAATATTCATTTCATTGTCGGTTGTTTTGGCTTTCAGTCGGATCTGCACGGTGGAAACACCCCGGCCGTCTGCTCTCTGCGTGTTCACCCAGTCTTCAAGAAAGTTTTCAAGCTCTGGCCATCTGCTTTTCTTACCTCTAAAGGATTTTTTGGTCTTTTTGCATTGACCCAGTTCTTCACGCTGTCGTCTCCAACGTCTCACCATTGACTCATTGATGCCAAGGGTACGCGCAGCAGCTCTATTTCCGTCTTTCACAGCCAGATCAATTGCCTTTAACTTAAAAGCAGCATCATATGCAGTTCTCCGTTTGTTTTCCATACTTCCTCTGTCTCGCTCTCCTACTCTGTTATGCTCTCGTTGCTTTGTGTTGCTCTATTTATTTGGCACGAACTGTCCCGCCTCTTCTCTGGTGTTTCCTTGATAGTGCGCCCCTGCTGGCCGTTAAAAAACCCACAGATAAGCCGCACCATTGTAAAAGCCGCAGGGTCCATGGCAAGTGAAAAAAGTAGCGGCTTATAGTCCGGAAATTACGGTATTTTTGAATGTATTAGGTTAACTCTAGATCTTTTTAAAATTATAATATAAGAAAACAAAACAAAAAATCTGTTCTTTGAGCTGAATCTGAAAAGAGACACAACCTGTGTCATTAGGTCTCAAATGAACAAATATCAGAATCTAGTATCAACCCTGTATTTTTAGTACACTTTTATAAGCTAAGCTTAATAAATGCCATTATCATTTAATAAATATGGCATTGACAGATGTAACGACCCGGATTAGGTTCTTCCTTTAGGAAGGTTAGGAAGTTGCATATTAATAGGAAGGTCAATAAAATATTAAACTTATCCAACTTATGATAAAGTATAAGTTAGATAATCAATATTATATTGCTTCTACAACAATAGGTCTAACGGTAAACAGTGAATCAATACTCATTAATAATCTGAGTCAGAGAACATCGTTTATAAAATTATATTTATTATATTTCTACTAAAAATGATCTGAAAGAGAGGAGACAATATAGATGTGTGTAATTAAACATTGATAAACATGATGAAGGATGTTATTCAGAGTTTAATTCATCGTCTCAGAAAGAATGAAGTCTGGATTATAAAGATAATCTGGCTGAATTGATTGGATCTTAATTAGATGTTAAATTAGTTCAATTTGTTCAAACCATCAAACTTAGTCTGACCAAGCTTACTGAACCTGACGAGGGTTCCTGTGGAGATTCATGCTGACAGGAGGAAGTCCAGTCCAACGACTCTTAAGGCTTTGAGGCGTAGGCGAGTCCCCAGGATCAGAAGAGGTCACTTCAAAGGGGTTCAAAGGTTAAAGTTTCTTTGAACTCAGCTCAGGTGATCTTAGTTTATCCCCGGATTCAGAAGCTCTTGTGATGTCAGCAGACATCAGGATGGTTTAATGTCCAAGTCTGGAGTTTTAGTAGTTAAATTATGGATTGCTTGATTAAAAGGTTGGTTCTAATGCAGCTAAAAGGTTATCTGTGACAGGCCTGGCTTGACCTATCACAGCTGTTCAGTTTAGCATTATTGCAGGAACCCCAGTGTTTCCGGGTGAGTTATATTTAAGGTTTGAGAATCAGCCAATCACATCAGAGGAATAGGAGATGGGCGTTAACAAGATCCAGAGCTTCAGCCTTTTTCTGAGAGGATTCTGTAGGAAACAGATTTTAACTGATCATGAGTTAAATTCACTATAACTGTAACTATTAATATATATGTATATCTGATTGTTAATAAGAATACATTATAATATTACTGTTAATAACACTCATGAAATCGATCAAATGGAAAAGCTGATGACTTTAAGATCTGAAAATCATGCATTTCAACTCATCCTGGTTTTAAGACTTAAATCATCAGGTTAAAGACTGATTAAGATTAATATCAATATGAGACTTGAGTTATAGTGAGGAATGCATTAAAATCATTAAACCACTTCTTCTGGGGAAAAGAGGAGTTAGGAATAGAGCAGTTTTGTTATGGCTGGCCTTTGAGATGGAGGTCATACGCTGGAGTCGTTTCTGTAAACAAGATGATGCCGTTAAAAGATCAGAAGTTATCCTGCACAGAGTGAAGAGGGTGAAGGATCGTCACAGAGTCAGATGACCTTTGACCCACATGTTACACAGTGCCAAGATCCTGGTAATAATTAGTGTAATTAGAGCACAAGTCAAGTTGATGATTGATATATTTATTAACAGCTTTTTGAAGTAAACATTTTTGCCCTTAATGACTCAAGAGGAGTACATTTTAAAACTGATACTGCAAAAAACTAGAGCTGGAGCGATTTGTCGATGACGTCGACGAATCGATTTAAAAAAAACGTCGACGTCAAATCCGGAAGTCGACGCTTCGCGCGCGCGCACCACACGCACGCGGGGAACCAAAACAAAGCCGCATGGAGAACAGAACTCCGTCTCTAACAGCTTTCAGGCTCAGCAGCTTGCACTCCCAAGCTCTACATGTCTCCAGAACACAACCCGCCGCTCTACCTCAAAGTTTTAGGAATACTTTAAAGCAGCAAAGGACAGAAACCTGCTCCAGTGGTGGAAGGAGAATGAGGAGAGACTCACCGCCCTGACTGCTGCTGCTGCTGTGGTAAAATCCTACATGGACCTTCTGAACGTTTGTTCTCAGCAACAGGGACGATTGTAAGCAAAAAAAAAAAAAAAGCTAGGCTCACCAAAGAGCAACATGTTCCTCTGCAGCAGACATCACCAAATGGAGGTCCAGACCCAGATCCGTTCAGACCGGGAAAACCCAGAACCTGGTCCTGGGGAGGGGGGGCAGCCAAGGAGACACTGGAGCGCTCCTGAGGAGCTACAAGGGCCCGCGGTTAGCGCGACACCTGGCTCGCCCCCTGCCCTAACTGGACCTCACCATGAGGTTCGGTTCTTGGTTCGGTTCGGAGCGGAGCGGAGGAGGCGACCGTCCGGTCAGCGGTGCTCGCGCCTGTCGCCACGGGAGCGCGCGCCGCTCGTCTAGCCGTGTTTCTCAGTCTAACTGTCAACAGCTGTGGCTTCAACAATATTAACACTAAAACCACATTTATCTGTCGATGACTAGAAGTTAGTCTTCCTTTAACTTCAGTTGTTTTCAGAGACTCACGTTAAATACCAATGCATAAATAACCTGGATAATAACCTAAATAATAGTTTCTTTAGCCAAATATAAATATAATGACTCCTCCTGTTCTACAGCGATTCAGAGTGTAATACAGAGGAGGAGATGAGGGAGGAACACAGTGCTATACTGCACACACTAACAGAACAGCAGTTCAGTTTCATTTTGGGACGATGAAATAGTTTAACTAACACTCAGGAATGTCTGCTGTGAACCGCACAGTGTTTTGTTTAGTACTACAACTTAGTAGTTTTTCCAAACCTTTAAACTAGAGTTACTGTACTGTAAAAGAGTAAATACTGACAGCTCTAACATGTTGTAGAACACTGCTTTGATTCTGTTTGAAGCAGAAGATGTTTGGCTTTGAAAACAGTTGTACATTTAAGTCATTTATTACATTTTTTGGGGGCGGGGGGGTATTTATTTGAAATTTTATGGTTTTTATTAATCGTGCAACAGAAAAATAATCGTTAGAATAATCGTCTAATTATCCATTAGAATAGTCGACTATTCGATAAAATAATCGCCCGAATAATCGTTTTAAAAATAATCGGTTTCCCCCAGCCCTACAAAAAACTAATAATGCACCAAAGTTAACATTTTGGGTATGTCTTGATATATAATATGGGTTTATTATATAAGAAAATTTCCCAGTTGCCCAAAATTAGTTTCATTAAAAATAACTTGGGTTTTTGTTTTTTGGTTGTTTTTATAAATATTAAGTAATCAAATGGTTAAAATTCTCCAAATGATTGAATGTTTGGTCTTTTTTTAGCAGAACTGAAGTTGTTTTAACAGATTTATGTAGAAAAAGTATTAATGTATAAAGTTTTTATAGCAGCTTTGTGGAAGTGGACATTTTTGTCCTTAATGACACATGAGGAGAGTCATATTTTTTATCTATTGAAAATAATAAACATGAGAATTTCCTAATTTATCAAGAGAGAGCTTTTGTTACATAAAGTGTGCCATCTGTAGTAACATAGCCAAGATGATGGACAGATGAAGAGGAAACATTTCCCAAAATAGACCTAAATGTCCAGAATGAGGGTTGAGCGCTTGAAGCTATGATATTTGTTCTGATCTAAATTGTGTCATCTGACTAAACAGAACCCAGTCACACCAGTTTAAGAACTTCTGTTCTACTTCAGGATGACTCAAACCTGATTTCATCTTCTCACTTATCGGCCGAGTCCTCTACGATTCAATCAGAATGTGGCATCAGCTTTTTGTTTTGTAATGTTTTGTATTTGCATTGGTTTATGCAGAAGTCCTCCATTTTTATAGCAAAGACATTTCATCTGAAACACAGACAGTAGAGAAGCCGAGGCTGTAAGGCTTGTCCCAGTTTACTGCCCCAGCAGGGTTCTTATGGGAGCTTGAAATCCTTGAAAATCCTTGAATTTTAAGTATTTACATTTTTTAAAAAGTGCTTGAACTTGTAACTGAAATTGGTAATAGCACAAAAATATTTTAGATGAA
This sequence comes from Callopanchax toddi, assembly GCA_006937965.1. Classification (NCBI taxonomy): domain Eukaryota; kingdom Metazoa; phylum Chordata; class Actinopteri; order Cyprinodontiformes; family Nothobranchiidae; genus Callopanchax; species Callopanchax toddi. The sequence continues at coordinate 755,215 of SSNR01000250.1, read as the reverse complement.
GAAGTGTATATATGTACACTGTAAGAAAATGCCTGTAGAAAAACTGAAATTATTTTCTGCCAGGCTTTTTCTATCAAGTATATAAACACTTTCTGTGATTTTAGGTCAAGGTGTAAGAACTCTGACCAGTTCACTCTCGTTTAAAAGATGATAGAGATTCTGAAGAACCTCTTGGGCCAGGTTTTAGATTTAAGTCTAAGATATTTTTAGCTGTTTTCTGTGAGTTTTCTGATAAATGTGTCTGAACTCCTTTCAGGCTCTTGTCCTCCAGCTGAGGAGTTGCTGCCTACAAATGGACCCGTTGGTTTAGGGAAGGCCCTGTTCCACCGACCAGGTTCCACAGGGTCTGGTGTGGCGGTGATGAGCGAGGAGCAGATGACCCGCCCCATCAAGGCCTTCATAGCAGAGTTTGTTCGCCTGATGCTTATGGGTCTGCCCAGCCAAGCCATCAGTATGGCCCTCTGCAGCACCCTCTCTGCCCTCGGCCTGGATGTTGTGGCTCAGGTGGAGGCTAAAGACTTTGGTGCAGAGATCAAGGTACGCTACCTGGCTCTCCATTTCTTTTATTTTTACAATGTAGACTGATGGCTTTGTGTTGTGGTTCTTAAGGTCTCTCTGGATGAGCTCTGTAAGAAGGCTGTGGAGCAGAGCCTGACATCAGGTCGAGTCTCTCAGCTGCTGCTGAACAGAGCCACGGTTCTGGCCTCCTCCTACGATACGGCCTGGAAAAAGGTAGACCTGCTGAGGAGACTGGACATAAACCTGGAAGCTGCCAAGGCCAGTCTGCAGAGGAGCCAGCTGCATACAGCCATGTTTCAGGTACAAACACACAGAGAGTTCTGGTCCTACTGTACAGGGGGGTGATTTGTGGCCACATACGTTTATCCCTCATACAACATAGAGTTTCTCTGGATTTGACCCATCCCTGAGGAGCAGCAGCCAGTTTTACGGCACCTAGGAGGCAGTTGGAGGTTCAGTATCTTGTCCAATGATACTTTGACACGTGGCTTGGGCCTGGGATTGAACCCTGACCTCCTGATTAGAAGACAAACAGTCTTACATTGGTAATTCTGAAGTGGCATCCTTGGATAGTCCGTCCTCAGGTCTCTCAGCTCTAGTTCCTCATTGGAATATGTGTCTGTGGGATTGAGGAGCTCCTCAATGTATTCCTCCTTGAACCGCGATGGAAAAGTTTGAGTGCCCTAATGAACCTAGTGTCTGGGGCACTTTTTGCCAGCTGGTGATCAGTACTTTGGAGCCCAAACATATAGTGAGGGTGTGCTGGGAACATCTAGCAAACAAACCTGCCATGATGGTCTTCACCTCCCACTTCCTCCAGAGCTTTGATCACGTCCTGAGAGCAGTGAGAGACATTGAGTCTGAATGGGTCTTGTTCCACTCTGCTATGGTTAAAGCAGCTGTGGCTGCAAGGTGGCCAGTGCCAGTAGTGGCTGTAACCCCGGTACCTGCTGGTGGACACCAGAGGTTAAGAAGCTGAAAGGTAGGGGTGTAAGAAAATATATATACTAGAGGTGGGCATAGATTAATTTTTTAAATCTAGATTAATCTAGATTAATTTTGAAATTAATCTAGATTAAAATGGCTCATTTGAATTCTGCCAAAGGGTTCATAATACCGGTATGTGTGTTCATGAGGCTGAAGAGTCGTGATACTTCAAGTCTAGAGTTTAAGGTTAGTAACAGCTGATCCACTGTTTGGATCAGCTGTTACTAACCTAACAAGAAATACTAAACCTGTCAGAACTTCCCTCAGAAACCCAGACCTGAGTCACAAACCAGACCCACCAGATCAGATGAGCTCTGAGCTCATTTTAACAACCTCTGATGGTTGATCAAGTTATCAGGATGAAACATTGTAACACTAAAAGACATTGATCTGTAATCAGAGGTCTGTCTCCTTTAACTTTACAGCTGTTTTCTGAGGCTCATTCTGTTTTAATAGTTTTACTGTAGAAACCTTCTCATCTCCTGACAGTAAAGGATTACATTTAGTTTACAGGTCACCTGATTAAAGCATCAACTCTCTTTTTTACATTAAATAACTTCAAGCTGATTTTTTTTAGCTGTCAAAAAATGATTGTAGCATCCAGTTTATCTGTAATGGATTAAATCTGCCTTATAATGACTTCATTTCTCTACTGTTTATTTCACATTATCCCATAGGGCTGTTTCATCATGTTTTTGTTAAATAAAACCACTTTAGGGGATTTAAACATTAACGAGTCTGAAAACTAAAGACAACCCTCTGATAAAGTCACTGACAGATCGATGTGTTTTAGTGTTGATATTGTTTGATTTGTTGAATGTTCAGCTGTCAGTTATGCTGAGAAACGCAGCACGCGCTGCCACATTCACTTTAACGAGAGGCGCGTGCACAGCTGAGGCTGTCGGCCCAAATAACACGTCGGTTCACCAGGAAACGCCTGGAACCCAGACAGACAGTCCAGACCTGGTTGATGACTTGGTCGAAGTTCTGCGGGAACTCTACCAAGTTGTTGCCGTGGGTTTGTGACTCGGTCAGCGCTCTGCTGCGTCTCCTCCAACCTGGATCAAGCTCCGAACCACACGGTCCAGTTCAGGAGGAGGGAGCGTATGCCGAGGTTGGCACGGGCGCGCGGCTCCCGGACGCGCCTCTTTCACCTCCTTGGGTCCAGGTGAAAATCCTGGACCGGAACGGCTCCAGGTGAAGGAGACACGCCTCACGTCTCCCGAACGCGCGCTTTACCTGGAGCCGCGGCTCCCGGTCCGGGTGAAGGATCGTGTCGGATCCGGGAGCCGCTCCAGGTGAAGCGAGCGTTCGGGAGACAGGAGCCGCGCCTCCTTCAGCTAGACCGGGGGAGCGGGTCCTGCTGCAGGTCCGAACTCCGGAAAGATCCGGGCCAGGATCGGAGTCTGCCATTTGGTAATGCCTGTACATCTCCTAGACCCAGAGACCCAATTTAGATTAACGGCGTTATTTTTTTTATCGCGCGATAACAGTTTCGCGTTAACGCAGCGCGTTAACGCAGCGCGTTAACGGCGTTATCGGCCCAGCACTAATATATACTGTATAGATATTTCACGTCACGATATTATATTGATATTCTTAAAGCATAATTTCGATTTTTTAATTAACAATTTAGATGCAAAAATTAACAGTGTTCATTTTTGTGTTGCATTTCAACCTCTGATCACTTGTTGGCTGCAGTCATTAATTCTCAGCAGTCCTCTGCTTCCACGAAACATTGAGATCTCATGATACAGTAGTACCGGTGAGTGGCAGGTGTTGTTAACTTCACACAGCTATCCAATGAATGAAGAGGAAAGGATACAGCCGGCCCCAGCAGCTGTCAAAGCTGATGCGTGGACACATTTTGCTTTCAAAACAAAGAAATGTAGTAAAGATTGTGACAGGAATTATGCAGTCTGTAAAATCTGCAACGCAAAGTCAAATACTCAGGCAACACGACAAATTTGTGAACACGTGGCTAGATACTGTGATGACATAGCATTAAAGGCTCATTTTAGCATAAAGCAAATCAGCTCAGTGGACAACTGAAGAGGCTAACTTCTCTGTTCAGCTGCAACAGGATTTCAGCAATTAAAATAATAAATATTACAATATATCATATCGTTGCCCCTGTATCTTATTTGACCCTTCCACAAAGTGGTCAACCTGCCAGTTAAAGGGTTAATACTCTGTGTAACAATACAGAAGAGAGGAGTATCTCCTCCTGGTGCTCCTGGTTAATCTCTGTGTGTGTGTTGTGTGTTGTGTGTGTGTGTGTGTGTGTGTGTGTGTGTGTGTGTGTGTGTGTGTGTGTGTGTGTGTGTGTGTGTGTGTGTGTGTGTTCGTTCCTCCTCCAGTGGCAGCATGAGGATGTTCTTGGTCCCAGTAATCAGCCTTTAAGTGTCAGTGTTCCTCCACGCTCTGTGATCCTCAGCAACATGAAGAAGAAGTTGTACAAGCTGAGTCAGGATGAAGGAGCCATTGTTGCCATTCAGGTCAGTATAACAATCCTCCTCCTCCTCCTGTGAGTGATACGCTTCCACCATAATCCAAAAACAGCCTCCTGTCCTACAGTATTTAGGAGATCAACTGTTCAGATGGTTGGGTCTTATAAGAATCCCATTACTAATAAACTGACCCAGGATCAGAACATTATCACAATGTGTAAAATGAAGCTTTAGACAGGGTTATTATTGGTGAATTTAATATAAAGAGGGTTTAACATTAACAGTCTGGCTCTGCATGTCTGCAGGAGAAGCTAGCATCTCTTGAGGCTAGCATTGAGCAGCGCCTCAAGTGGGCCGGTGGAGCCAACCCAGCACTGGCACCCGTCCTGCAGGACTTTGAGATGACCATCAGAGACCGCCGGGCCACGGTAGCTAGAGACAACCAGCGCACCAGCCAGGTAACTCACCTCAGCTCAGCTCGGTCGAACCCAGGAGACAGAACCCGCTCAACAGAACACTCATGCATCTGTATTTTGTTTTTGTTCAGGTCACCTTCTTGTGCTCCACCATTCTGAACTTCGAAGGCCTTCGGACTCGATCCCCCGACGCTCTCAGCATGGATGCAGCTCTGTTCGACCTGCTGAAGCGCTGCCAGCAAACCTGCTCATATGCTGCCCAGTTCAGCAGCACAGTGTCTCCACTGGAGCTCCAACTGCTCCACAGACTGGTGAGTGCAGCCTCCAAACAGTTTCCTTTGTATTTTGTTTTGTCTTTGTTGATTCAGAACTCTGTATTCTGCTACTGGTTTATAAATAAAAGGTAAATAATATCAAAGCCTAAAACTGAAAAACAAAGGTTTAGAATGAGTTTTATTCTAACTCAGCCACAGAGCAGCAGGTTTTTAGTTGAACTCTGTTTTTACAGGGACCAGTGGCTGACCAGCCAATCGGCAGTCCTGATTGGCTGAACTTTGCTCAGAGACAGCTGGAGGAGGAGCTAAGTCTGGAACGGAGGACTCAGGAGGAGCGGGAGCAGCAGCTGGAGGCCTGTGGAGAGACACTGCAGCTGCTGGTTGACTCCATTAAAACTATTCTCTCAAACCACAACCGCTTACTGGCTGATGTCAAACACCTGCTGAGAGCCATGTCAAAGGTAAACAATGTCCAAACTACATAGGGATGTCACTTTAACCCTCTGACCTCATGCATGTCTCTGCTGAAATCAATCACTTTTATACAAAACTCCAGAAGTGAGGAGGAGTAAATCCAGTTCTGTCCTACAGGACGAGGAGGCTGCGCTGGCAGATGGTGAGGAGGTGGCCTATGAAGGAAGCGTACGCCACTTCCTGTTTGAGTACAAAGCCTGGCAGGACAACATCCAGCTGGTCCTCTTCACCGTGGTCCAAACCGGTGGGCAGCATCGCAACCAGGAGCAGCTCGATCTGCTGGAGGAGATCCCTGCTACCCTGAAGGAGCTGCACACACAGAGCCAGAGGTACACAAACACACACAGCCAGAGGTTAACACACACACACAGAGCTAGTGGTATACAAACTAGGGATGTGAATCCCCACCACTGAGGCCGATTCGATTCGTATCTCGATACGCTCCCAGCGATTCGATACATTGACGATACGGTGAAGCCTCTGTCGATACGATTCATCCCTGCTGGCGATTATTTAACAGTTTGAGTTTGATACGATTCACGATGCGATTTGAAACGATTCAACACATTACAGAGAATTTTCAAGTCCACATCTGTTTTTAAAAATCATCACAATTACTTTTGCTGTATTTATCTGTGAAAGATTTATTTGATACTTTATTGTTTTTGATAAATCAATAAATTCAACATAAAAAATGCACTTCATTATAGTTCAGACAAGAGGACTGTTTTATTCCTAATAAATATTAAATCATCAGCAAAAACCTTACATTTGTTGTTAGTCTCAATTGTTGCTGAATTTCCCAGAGGATTTTTCTCAAAGGCATCAATAAAGTAAATCTCTATACTTTTTAAACAATTAATTGATATAGCCAATTTAAAAAAATTAGGCCTCTTAAAAATAAATAATTAAAAATGTGAACCATTAACAAAGCCATTTTCTCAGTTCCTCCTTTAATCAATAGTGATTTCTGTCAGTAATTTTACTAAAACACTTGTTAAACCTACTCTATTCAACATTTCCAGCATTAACTCTGTGCATTGTGTAAATAACTCCAACATAGTGTCTCTAATACTGACTAACAGATTCTAGTGGCTAACAGAGCAGAAACCATTCAGATTCTCTGATGTTGCTCATCTCCTCCCCACCTGTTCTTACCAGGTTTTCTAACTGCAGCTGCACGCCACCTGGCATTTACTGATGATGCGTTCAGTGCGTCCAAAACAAACGAGGACATAGCAGATATACCATGAACTGAATGACCGTTTAAACACGGAGTCACTGCTGTTAGATCACTGGACGGTTCTCCCCCGTGTCCCTCTGGGGAACGAGTTACAAAACCGCAGTCGTGCCACAAAACTTCCGTTAAACACAATGTAGACAAGCGCTCACTCGGTGGCGAGCACACACACACACCAGCACCTGCAGCACTAGCGAGCGCAAACAACGTGGAGCTGCTCAGTATAAAAGTAGCTCGTGAGACCCTGGAACTAATTGATGTGAACATTGTTTTCACCAATGAGAGACACACTGGAAAGATAAGTGCTGGCGCAGCCATGCTGATTAAGGTTTAGAGACCGGCAAACGGAGGAATAACTTGACACACAGTCATCATTCTGTTTGGCCTGCATGCAACAATTCTGTGAATGAGCAGCAGCCTTTTATTGTGATTGTGCACAGGTGTGTAGCTCCGCCCACACCCAAAAGTAGGTCACAGGATCAATTCATACACATAGTTAACAGTGCAGTTGGATCCTACACGTCATGATCGAACCACCGGTTCAGATGATCAATGAATCTCTCTCCATCTCTACCCTACAGAGATATTGCTGCCCAAGCAATAAAATAAATACCACGTTTGCTTTTTCTGTCATACGGATTACAACTAGAGAGAGAGAGAGAGAGAGACAACCAGAGAGAGCTAAACTAGCTCTCTTTGTTTTGTTATTGTAGCGTTAGCCGCCGCTAGCAGCTGTTAGCTCTCCACTCGGGAACTCGTGTTACAGAGTCCTCTGAGCCTTAGCCTGGCGGTGGTCCGAGGAAAGGCTGGCGGGCTGCCAGGCTAATAAAGCGCTGGGGGAAACCCTGGCCAGAGGTATACACACAGAGAGCCACTGATAAACAGCTATATATATATGTATATATATATATACCGTATTTGCCCGCATATAAGACGAGGTTTTTTCATTGAAAATCATTTGGAAAAGAGGGGGTTGTCTTATTATCGCGCCCTAGTTTTTCCGGCGGAGGGCGCAGGCTTTTTGGTCAAAGCGGCAGGAAGCAGCTCAGACCGCGAGCGGTTCCAGAGGTCCGGGCCTGGCCTAGTTCAAAGTTACAGGTTTACTAGTACTGAGGATTAAAATGTCCAGACCCAGCAGGTGCTTTCAGCAGCAGACTGTACAGGTGAGGGCTCGCGTCGCTCGCTCGCTTCACACACGCATTCTCCCTAGAACCTCATCCGTCTCACCGTTCTTTATATGCACCTGACACACACGCCTACACACTCCCTCACACATACAGCGGGTTTGTGTGTGTGTCTGCGCAATAATTGCGCAACAGCGGGTTTGTGTGTGTGCGCGATCATGGCACAACAGCATGTTTGTGTGTGCGCGCGATCATGGCGCAACAGTGGGTTTGTGTGTGTGTACGATCATGGCGCAAAAGCAGGTTTGTGTGTGTGTGTGTGCACCATCATGGCACAGCAGCCGGTTTGTGTGTCTGTTCGTTCATGGCGCAGCTGTGTGTGTGTGTGTGTCTGTGCATTTTGCCGCAGCAGCGTGTGTGTGTAAACAAGCTTCCCCTACATGAAAACTCCATCTCAACTCCACAACTGGATGTGAAGTTCATCAGTGTCTGATGATCACGGAGCTGCACAATCTGACCGTGAAAGCTCCTGTCAGCAAAGGTGCGTTCGGGCAGAGAGATCAGTACGGTGGACTAGTTGTGTGCACCACTGTTAATAAGCAAATATTAAAGCAGTCTGTCATTATTAGTAGCTAGTTAAATTATTTTCTCAAAATTTCAATAAAAATTGTTTCTTTAAAAAGTGAATTTAGTCTTTTTTTTCTGAAGATCAGTCTTGAAAAGGGGGGGTCGTCTTATAATCAGGGTCGTCCTACATTCGGGCAAATACGGTATATAACAAAACTCCTATACATATATACCGTATTTGCTCGCATATAAGACGAGGTTTTTTTCATTAAAAATAATTTTGAAAAGGGGGGGTCGTCTTACTATCGCGCCCCAGCAGGGGGCGCATGCTTTATGTTCAAACGGCAGAAGCGCCGCCAGCAGGAAGCAGCTCTTAGACCGCGAGCGGTCCCAGACGTCCGCTCCACCTCAAAGTTACAGGTCTATTGAGGATTAAAACACCTGATGTCAAAGTCCAGCTCCAGCCAGATCAACTTCTGGCGTTTTCAGACTAGTTTGGGTTTTTGGTTCGGTCTGGTTCTGTTTAGTACGTATGGAGCCGACACCTTCTGTGGGACCTGCTGCAGTGTTTTCAGCGTGAGCTCTGTACAGGTGAGCGCGTCACTCAATTCACACACGCATTCATCCTCAAGCCTGAAAAACACCTGAGAATCCAGCGCTGCCTGACGTCCACAGGACCCGGTTCTGAAGCTGTGCGCACACACACAGTCTCAGTGAGAGAGAGAAGGAGAGAGGGAGGAGGGAGGGCACACACAGCCAGAGTGAGGAAGAGAGAGCTTCTTTTTTCCCAATTGACTGAAATCTGTTGTCACATAGAACTTTAGTTCCTGTCTGATTAATAAGCAAATATTAAAGCAGTCTATAATTAAGGTATCATATAAATTATTTTCTCAAAATTTAATAAAAAATAGTTTCTTTATAAAGTGAATTTATTCTTTTTTCTGAAGATCAGTCTTGAAAAATGGGGGTCGTCTTATAATCAGGGTCGTCCTATATTCGGGCAAATACGGTATTTCTTTTCACTATTACGGCGAACAGACGTGTGGAGATATTGTTTTTGCCTGAGACTTTGTATGTGTGTGTGTGTGTGTGTGTGTTTCTACAGTGTGTATAATGGTCTGGTGGGCTTCGCCTCCCCCCTGGTGACTGACAGAGACACTGAGTGTTCCAGTCCAGTTTCTTCTGGTCAGACCAGCTTTGCAGCAGGTAAGGGGCTTTCAGGTTTCCAGATTCTCACATCAAGACTTTAAGAAGACACCCGAGTCAGCTAGAGCGGACCTGGACCAAAACACAGCTAATAATAAACACCAAGACAAGTTCTGAACATCAGACGAAGCTCAGGATGAGTCTTGTGGTGTTTGAGGGTGTTGTCCTTCTTTTTGACCTTTGACCCTGTTTAGTGGAGATGTGTTGACGTGTAAAATGTGTTTTTGTTTATGACACAATGCTGATTTCGTTCAGCTGTGAGATGCAGTGGAGTGAAGACCCAACCAGACTCCATGTCCCAGAATGCACGCAAGGTGCTGCCACGCAACCTGGGGACCCCCACCGATACCCCCCCCAGCACGCTGCTGATGAACAGTAAAGGCCTGAACCCCAGTCCAAAGAGGGCCATACGAGACCCCAAAACAGGACGAGGTACGGCTATTCACCCTCAGCACCTTCAGCTTCTGGCTCCACACGTTCTAACGAGCTGTTCTTCCTGTGGTCCAGCTGTCCAGGAGAGGAACTCGTACGCTGTCAGCGTGTGGAAGAGAGTGAAGGCCAAGCTGGAGGGCAGAGACATCGATGCCAACAGGAGGATGAGCGTCACTGAGCAGGTAACACTTAGAGCATTTCACACCTGCAGTGCACGCTCAAACATTATTCTGCAACATCAAAATAAAAACACATTATATCAGTCCCTCCAGGAAGTTGTGAAGGAGTTTTTGTGATTGTTGCAGCCTAAAATGACACATTTCTCAAAAAGTTGTTTTTTTTTTCCAAGCATTTGTTTGTTTTGTTTAAGGTTTTATTTAGTGTATACACACATAGTCAACCTCTTTACAAACATACTGTATGAGCTGTTTCATCATAAAATTAAGACTACAAGATGCTGTAATCTCCATGACAACAGAGCTGACGGCCTATCTCAGCATCACTCAGACATTACAGCGTGAGCGACTCGCTTTACTTTCACTGGTTCAGCAGAAAGAGTTTAGAAAAGAGAAGAGCTTCCTTGTGAGCACTGGGTACAAACATCATGTGTTAAAAAAATGTATGTTCAAAAGAGTTCACGTTAGTTAACGCTGACGGTCCCATTTATTCCAAATTATCTCACATAATAAAAACTGCTGACTCAGCACACAGTTCAGTTCATCTCTGACATTTTAAATCTACTTTCTTACATTGTCCAAATACAGACATCAAACTCACCTCGTCTCTTTCAGCACTCGTATCAGACCGCACAGACCCCGTCTGTGCTCCTCGCTTTTCAGCCAATCTTCACATGTTTTGTCGTCAAAAGGTTTTTGTAAAGCAAAAGTTTTCGTGTATAATCCACCATGACAGTGTTTTGTTCAGAACAGCTTTTGTGTGATGCTTTGGGGAAATTGACTTGCTCGTATTTTAGCTGTGATATCTGATGGAAACTGACTGTTTAGCAGCTTGGATTAAAGACCAGAAGTAAACAAATCTAGAGGCTACGGGGATTGGTCAAAACTTAACCGAGCTGCAGCGATTGGTCAGAGAAGAAGAAAAATATGGCAAATGCTAAGGTGATTGGTCAAATTTGCGGGACAGTTGTGGTAATTGGTGAAGATTGCAAGGCCGCGAAAAATTTGCTACTAATGGTTGAATTTGTGTTAATAGTTGCGTTTGCAACTTCCTGGAGAGAGTGATTATACAGCAGAGAAGTATCAATGAAGTTGACTGACAGTTAGTAAACTGTTTTTATTTCTCTTTTGCCCTGAAAGTTAAAGTTTTAAAATGAAAATTAGTGAAAAATTCACCCATGAGTTAAACCTCCCAGAGTGGGACCCCCCTCTGTTTCTTAAAGCTTTGCAGCCTGATGTTATTGGTAGGGCTGGGTAAAAAAATCAATTTAATCGATTTTGAATCGATTTCATATTTTTTCAAAATCAATTCATTAGGCCTGAGATAGATTTTTTCCCCTTGACAGTTCTGTTTACAGTTTTATAACCATTTGGTTAATTCATGGGTACAGTCAAAGTTTAAACTGGCCAATTTAAAAGTTTGCACTTTAAACCTGTTGTTCAAGGTGAAAATACATATAAAGTTTATTTGTATTGTGGAACACAGTTGAGCCTTTTTAATTATTTAAGACCAGACTGAAGTGAATCGAATCGAAATTAATCGATTCAGAGCCTTTTGAATCGAAATAGAATCGATTTGGGAAATTGGCCACAGTACCCAGCACTAGTTATCGGACATCCTGAGCTGGAGCAGACTCTGCTCCAGGCTGCCCTGCACTGCATTTTATGTGATCCGTTTGCACCTGGATGACTCACACAACTGGGCTCAGAGGTGAAAACGCAGTTTATAAATGTCCTGCTGTCTTTTCAGGTGGACTTCGTCATCAAAGAGGCGACAAACATGGATAACCTGGCCCAGCTGTATGAGGGCTGGACAGCCTGGGTGTGAGCGCTACGCTGCTTCATGTCTTTGGTCCAGCGAAGGCTTGGAGATCCACCAGAGTCCTGTGGGACTGGGGTGACGGAACAGCTGTACCGGGCCACCCGAGGGGGAGGAAATGGGAGGCAGATGCTTAGTTCGCCCTCCCAAACTCCTGGGCATCCAAACTGGGGCAGCGACCTCGTAGCATCGCTGCAACCACACCCCCCGCAACCACCGGCGACCAGGCTCCCACAGTGCTTAGTGGGCCTGCAGATCCACCTTCCTCTTAGGGGTTTGGTGGGCAAAACCGGTGCCAGAAGGGGGAGGGGGGAAGGAGGGGAAAGGCCTCCTTGCCCTCAACTGAAATACCTTCCCCCCTCACCTGCATAGCTCACTATTGTACCTATAAACACCCTGCTGTGCCCATCATCTGACACCTGCGTGAGGGCAGGGTGGAGCAGGGGTGAGCCGTTTCCTTCTGAAGGGGGGAGGACTTGGTCTGGGTCTGTCACAGATGGACAGAACATCTCACCGGTCACGTTCTTTTTTTCTTTCATTTTTTTGGTTCATAAATCATTTTTCCCTGATGGTGATTCTGATTGATCGATGGATGACCCAGTTTGGTTCAAATAGTTTGAACAGGATTCTTCAGGCTCATGAACATCCTGAACCCTATGTTCTTAACCCTGTACCCTGTGTCCTGTTCCATATACTTTATGTCCTGAACCCATACCGTGTCCTGTACCATGTGTCCTGAACCCCATTCCTGGTTTCCTGAAACTCTGTGTTCTGTCCCATATACCTTTTGTCCCAAAACTCTTACCCTGTGTCCTGAACCCCATACACCATACCCTGTGTCTTGAATCTAATACCCAGCACTGTGTACCTTGTGCATCGTATGTCATATCCTGAACCACATACCCTGTACCCCATACCCTGAACTGTGTACCGTGCCCTGAACACCATAGCCTGTGTCCGGAACCTCATGCCCTGAACCACATCCCCCATATTCCTGATCTGTGTTCCCCATGTCCTGACCCGTGTGCCCAGTACCCTGAACTGCATACCCTAAATCCTGTACCCTGAACCCTGTACTTCATACCATGAACCTCGTTTCCTGAACGGCGTTCCCTGTGTCCTGAACCCTGAACCAGATGAACCCTGAACAATGACCGACCTGCGCTTTGTTTAGAAACCAGCGACAGCGTCTCTGAAGGTTGTCACATTTGAAACGATAACAGCTGAGGTGAAGTTCCTTTTTCTCAGCATTTTTTGTGCATTTGTGGATAAACTGAAACATCTCGTCACCTGAACTGGTTCTGAACAGCTCGTCAGCGAGCTGAGAGTCAAACCAGTAGAAGTCCCGGAGACGAGGGAGCCTGTTAGTTTTTCTTCAGTCTGAACCTTTAGTCTGTGCTGTGCTCTGTAACTATCTGTAGGAGTAAATTTCTTCCTTTGGTTCTTTTCGACCTGCCTGTTGCATTTTATGAATCTTGACTCTTCTAGTTTTACATTTTAGTCGTGAAAACTTCTGTTTGTGGTGACGGTGAAACGTGTTTTTATTGAATTTTGTTGGATGCTGAATAAACGTGGAACTGAGAAGTGTGTGTTTTATTTAATCGTTTGCCACTGTGAACACACACACACACACCCTGCTCTCACACAGTTGACTTGGATGGAGGAGTAACTGCAGCAGCAGCTCGTCTGATACATCAGGAGTTTTATCAACACTCTACATGGGGGGGGGGGGGGG
>SSNR01000250.1:689824-741785 GCA_006937965.1 Callopanchax toddi | reverse complement strand
GGGGGGGGGGGGGGGGGGGGTTCAGAGTTCGCAGTCAGCGGTCACAGTTTCATAACATGAACAAACTGAAACATATGAAGCCCAGCAGATCCTCAGTGTGTTAATCTTGTGTAAACCGAGTGGTGCTGAAACATCCCTTGAACTCCCAGAGGGCTTCAGGTCTACAGATCCTGCAGGTTAATGATTACAGCAGTTTGGCTTATTTACAGCTGATCCCAGAGCAGTACGTCAAAGGGACGGAGCAGGCATGACAGAGCAGCGTGTGAGCGTCTCGGACTTCGAGAAGGAAGCTAAGAGAGTTCTTCCTAAAGCCGTGTACGACTACTACCGCTCAGGAGCTGATGAGCAAACCACGCTGGCTGACAATGAGGCGGCCTTTAACAGGTACATCACGCTGATGCTCTCTTCCACTCAGCTTCAGTGTGAGGTCAAAGGTTAAAAAAAAACCAGCAGCTGTTAAACTGGTGCTTAGATTATTTTCAAGATTTTTGTCCTGTGCCCTTGTCAGGCTCTGGCTCAACAAAATCTAGTTTAAGTTAGAATTAGGCTCAGTAAAGTCAGACTCAGTCTCTGTCAAGTCTGGTTCAAGCCTGGTCAAGTCATAATTAGAGTTGGTAAAATCTGACTCGGGCTCTGTAAAGTCAGGTTTAGACTTTGTAAAATTTGGTTTAAGCCTTGTAAAATCAGATTTTTGCTCCGTAAAGTCAGGTTTTGGCTTGGTAAGTTTGGTTTTGGTTCTCTAAGGCCCACTTTAGGCATAGTAAAGTCAGAATTAGGCTCTGTAAAGTCAGGTTTAAGGTCAGTATATGGAGATTTAAGCTCAGTAGAGTCAGATTTAGGCTCAATAAAGTCGTGTTTAGGCTCAATAGAGTTAGAAATAGGATCGGTAAGTCAGGATGAGGCTCATTAAAATCAGGTTTAGGCTCAGTAAAGCCAGGTTTAGGCTCAGTAAGTCAGGTTTTGGCTTAGTAAATTAGAATTAGGCTCAGTAAGTCAGGATGAGGCTCAGTAAAATCAGGTTTAGGCTCAGTAAAGTCAGGTTTAGATCAGTAAAGTTGGGTTTAGGTTCTCTAAAATCCGCTCTAGGCTTAGTAAAGTCAGAATTAGGCTCAGTAAAGTCAGGTTTAGATCAGTAAAGTTGGGTTTAGCTTCTCTAAAATCCGCTCTAGGCTTAGTAAAGTCAGGTTTAGGCTCAGTAAAGTCAGAATTAGGCTCAGTAAAATCAGGATGAGGCTCTGTAGAGGCAGATTTATGAGAGTTGAACCATATTTATGGCTCTGGTTGTGATCTTCCTTTCAACCGGTCTCTAATTGGTTCTGACTTATCTGCTGTGTGAACACTGATTTGCAGCAGGTGTCACACAGCTCCCAGACAAACATTTGTTCAGAGGTCACATGATGTCACAATAAATATTTAAACGTAGATTTATGGTCGGGATTAATTTCCCTAAAGAACATGTAAACATCTTCAGCTCACTTTCAAAGCTGTTAATTCGAGTAAACCAAAGCGAGAAGCTACCTGATAAATGAAATAAACTGTGTTTATTAAAGGAACAGACTGTTTATGTGTCTCGTCTCGTCTTCTTCCGCTTAGACCAAATCATAACTGATTATTCTAGGAGCCCTGCTTATTATTACTGAATATTTTGTATGATTCCTCTTTAATGCAGCTCTTTTGTCATGAAACACACTGATAACGTTACTGCCTGAGTTGAGAATTATTACATGGTAAAAACACATTTCAACGACTGCATTAGTATCATGTTCAAAGTATCACATCTGCTCACATTAAAAACAAAAAGGTTTTCTTACAGTTAGAGGATATATTATATTATTGTTTTTGTCTTAAAAGAGCAGCTTTATTATGTTCAGAGTCTGTCTGATGTGAAACTGAACAACAAATTCAGATAAAATCACTTTATTACAATATAAAAACTTATTTTATTAAGCATTAATTTTTCTTCCATTAAATTTCCTGGTGAATGGAACCATAAACCATCACTGACTTATTAAAAACAGATTTATGAGCTCTGTTGTTCAAACTTGTATAGATCTAAAAACTTTCAATATTCAAAAAGTTCAATGTTTTCTTTTTTTTAGTAACTGAAACGTACATATAGATTCATTTATATAAAGTGAAATATTTCAGGCCTTTTTTTCTTGTCATTTTGGGGGTTATAGCTTACAGTTTAGGAAAACCTCAAACTCTTCAGCATTATTGAAGAAAGAGTGACTCAGATACTGTTGTTGTTGCTGGTTATGAATGAAAATTTAGTTTTTAAGAAACTAGAGAAAAGTTGACCAATCAGATCTGTGAATTCGATGCTTTTGTTTTTATTTTAAGTGAAACAAAAGACCGTTTTATGTCTCTTATCTACAGAGATTTACTATAAAACAAAAATATTTTGTTCTTTTGATTTCATTTTGACATATTTAATGTAAAGACATGTAATGAATGTAAAAGTTTTACAAAAATATTTCAGCGTTTTCAATATTTTCTTCATTTTTTGAAGAATAATGTTGTGGCACATGAGAACTTTACATTGGGTGATTTTGGACCTCCTGGTCTACACATTGAGTGTGGCCTCTAGAGGACTTTCTAAAAGTCCCTGTGTTCCCTGAGAAAGAAAATATTCCCCACCCTTGCTCTAAAGTGTAAATGAGAACATACAGATACCAAACATCTCAGTGCAGCCTGGAGCTTCAGGGGGTCTGGCTCAGTTCATCGTGGTGCCTCATCTATGGACCCAACAGTCAAAAATCACAAGAACAGAATCAAAGAACTAATCCTGCTTTTTACACACAGTTTGGTCTCTGTTACTATGGTGATCTATGCTATATGATCATGCTTCTAATGAGTGGCTGATTAACAGACTTCTGCAGAACTTGACATGTTGTGGGGGTCAATCATTTGAACAGGTTTGTTGAAGCAGAGAAACACCAAAGATCTGCTGGATACCAACCCTCTGGGAAGGGAGTTTGTGATCCAAAATCTAGAGTCAAGTCTCTGTTACCGTAGTGATCTAGAGTCTAGTCTCTGTTACCATGGTGATCTAGAGTCTAGTCTCTGTTATCATGGTGATCTAGAGTCTAGTCTCTGTTACCATGGTGATCTAGAGTCTAGTCTCTGTTACCGTGGTTATCTAGAATCTAGTCTCTGTTACTATGGTGATCTAGTCTCTGTTACCGTAGTGATCTAGAGTCTAGTCTCTGTTACCATGGTGATCTAGAGTCTAGTCTCTGTTACCGTGGTGATCTAGAATCTAGTCTCTGTTACTATAGTGATCTAGTCTCTGTTACCGTGGTGATCTAGAGTCTGGTCTCTGTTACCGTGGTGATCTAGAGTCTAGTCTATGTTACTATGGTGATCTAGAGTCTAGTCTCTGTTACCATGGTGATCTAGAGTCTAGTCTCTGTTACTATGGTGATCTAGTCTCCGTTACTGTGGTGATCTAGAGTCCAGTCTCTGTTACCGTGGTGATCTAGAGTCTAGTCTATGTTACTATGGTGATCTAGTCTCTGTCACCATGGTGAACTAGAGTCTAGTCTCTGTTACCGTGGTGATCTAGAGTCTAGTCTCTGTTACCATGGTGATCTAGAGTCTAATCTCTGTTACTGTGGTGATCTAGAGTCTAGTCTCTGTTACCGTGGTGATCTAGAGTCTAGTCTCTGTTACCGTGGTGATCTAGAGTCTAGTCTCTGTTACTATGGTGATCTAGTCTCCGTTACTGTGGTGATCTAGAGTCTAGTCTCTGTTACCGTGGTGATCTAGAGTCTAGTCTCTGTTACCGTGGTGATCTAGAGTCTAGTCTCTGTTACCGTGGTGATCTAGTCTCTGTTACCATGGTGATCTAGAGTCTAGTCTCTGTTACCATGGTGATCTAGAGTCTAGTCTCTGTTACCGTGGTGATCTAGAGTCTAGTCTCTGTTACTATGGTGATCTAGTCTCTGTTACCATGGTGATCTAGAGTCTAGTCTCTGTTACCATGGTGATCTAGAGTCTAGTCTCTGTTACTGCTGATTTTTATTGGTCAGTCTGTTTCTGATGGCTGTTGGGTAAAATCTTCCCTCGAGCATCAGAAGCACAGAGGTCTGTCTCTGAATGACCTTTGACCTCAAGAAGGTCACAAGAATGACCTTAAAGAAGCACCCACTGCTGGCCATCAATCTGGGAAAGGTTAAAGGTCATCTCCAAACAATTTGGACTCCATTGTTTGACAGAGAAAGATTATTCAATGACCTCTGGATATATGAGAGCAATATGAAGAGTATTTACCCATAATGCACAGCAGCACATTTGGAGAAACCCACAGTCAGCAAATCAATGATGAACTGAGTCCGTCTGAGAGTCAGGATCAAAGCGGGTCGTAGATTAGATGATTCCTGGGTTCTTCTGTTAAACATCAGTTATCATTCAGTTTGTTAAAAGTTATGTTCTGTTGTTGTTGTTTATGTTTATCCATTAGGATCAAAGGAGGACCTTAAATATGACTTGATCCATTAAACTAAAGAATCACAGCAGCTGGACTTTCATAGCTCCTTTAAATAGAGCCAGTCCTATTAAAGTTAGTGTTATAATCATCATCAGCATCAGTAAACTAAGGATTAACAGCATTATAGTTTCATTATATCATTTCTCTATGTGGTGGATTTTGTTTTTATTTATTGTTTTTCTTTATATTTTTTATGTTTTTTCTACTTTTGTGTTTGATTTCTTCACTTTGCTGAAGCTGCTGCTGTGACGAGTGAATTTACCAAGAAGGATCAATAAAGATCTAAACTATTATTAGTGATGATGAATATATTATATTAATGATAAATAATGACAATAATACATCACAATTACAATAAAATAATAAATAGCAATAAAATTGATGGTGACAATAAAATATAATAAAAATCTTACTGGAGCTCATTGATCATCTTTAACGTGTGATCATCAGATGAAGGTCTAGAGGAGTCTTCATCAGTCTGGCAGGCTGCTGGACCTGATCTGAACCAGGTCTATGTGCTGGGGGAAGACCTTGACTGTTTTCACTCAGATTGTTTTTGACTGATAGTAAAAGATTGTTTACAGAAACAGGAAGGACAGAGGAACAGGGGGAATCTGGGGGGCGGGGCTACAATATCACGCCTCTGTGTTTACAGTCTCCTCCTCAGATAAGATTTAAGAAAAAAGTACAAACTGTCATGACTGGACTGTTGGAGGTGTAAAAAAACCTTTACACAAAACTCGTGCTAAACTGAAGTTTACCAACAGGAAATACAGAGTTCTAGAGCAAGAGTTGTTTTAAATACCTGACAATTATCTGCTAATGCATCACTGATCTGCAGCAGTGTCTCCACTGATCTGAAAACCACTAGTATTACTCCTCTCAGAGGACTACTTCCTGTTATGGGGGAGGGGGGTGACCTGGTAGACGGTTACCTGTATGTTTCTGTCATGGTGGAGTTTGTGTGCACACAGTCTGGATCACCTGATATGTGTGTGTGTGTGTGTGTGTGTGTGTGTGTGTGTGTGTGTGTGTGTGTGTGTGTGTGTGTGTGTGTGTGTGTGTGTGTGTGTCTGCAGGTGGTGCCTCATGCCTCGAGTCCTGAGGGACGTGTCCATTGTGGATCTGTCTGCAACTGTTCTGGGTCAGAACCTCAGCATGCCTCTCTGTGTCGGAGCCACAGCCATGCAGAGGATGGCTGATCCTGCAGGAGAGACGGCTACAGCAAGAGGTACACACACACACACACACACACACACACACACACACACACACACACACACACACACACACACACACACACACACACACACACACACACACACACACACACACACACACACACACACACACACACACACAGACACACAGGGTGCAGGAGATCTGTTTCTCAGAAGTTTCATTTACAGCTGAAAACACATGGTGTGTTCCCAGCATGCAAGGCAGCAGGAACAGGAATGATGCTGAGCTCCTGGGCAACCTCCAGCATAGAGGAAGTGATGTCAGCGATGACAGCCTCACCGGGCAGTGGGGGGGTCCTCTGGATGCAGCTTTACATCTACAAGGACCGAGAACTCACACTGTCATTGGTGCGCCGGGCGGAGCAGGTGGGCTACAAGGCCATCTTTGTTACCGTGGATACGCCATACCTGGGGAGGAGGTTGGATGATGTGCGCAACCGCTTTAAAATGCCCCCACATCTGAGGTAGAACCAGGAGAAGACACATTCCACCAATCAAATCTGCATGTGGACTGAGATTGTTAATTGGCACCTCAGCTTTTAACTCCTCACTTTGTGTGTGTGTGTGTGTGTGTGTGCGTGCGTGCGTGCGTTGCGTACGTGTGTGTGTGTGTGTGTGTGTGTGCTTGACCCCAGAATGTCAAACTTCTCCACAGCAGCCCTGGCGTTCTCTGAGGAGGACTATGGCGGTGACAGCGGTCTGGCGGTTTATGTTGCTAAGGCGATTGATCCGGCACTGAGCTGGGATGACATCACCTGGCTGAAGAAACACACACACCTACCTGTGATTGTAAAAGGAGTACTGACTGGTACACACACACACACATTCTGAAGTGTCGTTCTATCAATTTATCTACAGTAAGGACCACACCCACTGGTGACATCACTCAAAGTGGGCAACAGGAAGTAGTCCTCTGACCGGAGGAATAAATTGATAACCGATCTACATGAGAGTCTCTCCTGATCTGACTATCCATGAATAATACTCTGGTCAGAGGACTACTTCCTGTTTCTAATGACTCCGCCCACTTTTAGTGATGTCACCAGTGGGTGTGGTCCTTACTATAGATAAGTAACAAGATGACTTTATTGTCATTGCATCAGCGTCCTGATACAACAAAACTTAGTTTCAGTACAGCTGTTCCAAGATTCAGACAAACAACATAATACAAACAGGAAACAGTTGACTGCGCATATGTATGTGCTCCCTTTTGTAGAGGAAAATGCTTGGAGGGGAGGGTGTGTGTGGAGGTGATAAAAAACATGTTCATTCCCCTAGGCTCAAGGGAACTCGGAGGCGTGAACAGGAAAAAAAAGCCTCCTACATAAAAAGCACAAAACTCTGACAATCAGATAAACATAAGACACGTGATGGAGTGTGGGGGGGGGGTACGGGAGCCCCCCACCCCCCAGGTCGAGTTCACAGCATTTAGCGCAGTCATCAGACCAAGGTTGCAGGGGGAGGAAGGAGTTGATAAGGTCTGAGGCGCACGTTGACGTGTAGGGTGTGATGTGCGTCAGTAGCATGTGTGTTGTGATCAGTACGTGTGAGGGAGGGGGAGGGGGGGAGCACCCACCCTCAGCTGTTATTGGAGTCTCGTGTTTTGTCTTCAGCCTGTTTCAAGGCCTGCAAGGGGAAGTAAAATTCAAAATAACAGATTTGTTTTGAGCAGGAGTGATAAGGTTTTCCACATCCTTCAGTCTTAGCGGCCAGGTTCCTTCAAGCAGCCAATATGGGTCAGAATCCACCAAAAGCCAGCTGAGTATTCCTCTCAGCTGTTCGTCCCTCCGCTGGCAAGTCCAGAACCACAGACAGACCCCTGCGATCTGGATCCCACACATGCCAAACAGTAGAGCCCGGTCGACATGATCCAATTTGTAAACATCTTTGAGTAGTAGGAAAAAAGAAATTTGTCCATCGCATTCCTAGACCAGCTGATCCAATTCAATTCAAGCAGGTTCTCCAGAGAAAGTAGACAGGACAGAGGGCCGGGAAGACGGGGAGGGAGGGAGAGAAGGGGAGATGCGTCCGCTCGCCTCGAGAGCCAGAGATGAAAGAAAAAAACTGATAGAAGTCACTTCAGAATGACCCAAATACTCCTCTATGTGGATCTGGTCACCCTGAGACGCTTCAGGTCTACCTGTCCATCACTAATGATGAGTAGCTAATCCATTAGCCTTCACAACCAAAGTGGGAGAACCTGAAAGCCTTTCATGAGCCACAGACGTGTCTCCAGCTTGGGGAGGACAATCAGATATCAGAAAATCACTCAGTAACTCAACATCTCAACTTGTTTTGATGACCCCAGGTCCAGATGCTGTCCAGGCTGTCCACTATGGGGCCGATGGCATCCTGGTGTCCAATCATGGAGCTCGACAACTTGATGGAGTTCCTGCAACGGTCAGCGCTTGTGCTTTTTGTTGTTGTTTAAAAATGTAAAGCTGAAAAAAGAAACTACAGGAAAGAGTTGTGAATAAAGTGTGTGTGTGTGTGTGCAGCTGGATGTGTTAGAGGAGGTGGTGAAGGCAGTGCAGGGCCGCTGCGATGTCTTCATGGATGGAGGGGTGAGACGAGGGACAGACGTCCTCAAGGCCTTGGCTCTGGGAGCAAAGGCTGTGTTCATCGGCCGCCCGGTGCTGTGGGGCCTGGCCTGTCAGGTGAAGAACCATCAGGAGAACCTCGTCCTTTCCGTCGTTGGTCTGACGGAGGAGACCACTAATTGTCCCGTTCTGTGTGTGACCAGGGAGAAAAAGGAGTAACGGAGCTTCTGGAGCTTCTAAAGGAGGAGCTACGACTGGCTATGGCCTTGTCAGGTAGGAAGCACGCTTAGGCTGTGTTCTAAATGTCCACTTGATCACTAAATAGTGAGTCGGCCATTTTGTAATGGTGTTTAAATTCTATGTGTTATTTTTCCTTCCCTATCTAGGTCCCTAGAAACTCATTACATGGTCCAAGTTTAGTAGTGAACAAACGTTGATCACTACACTGTTAGAAATAGAAATGCATTGCAACCTGAACCAACAGAGCATGCTAACGCTAATAGCTGACTGGTTTCAGACTCAGAGCTTTAAGGTGTCTCCTGCTCTGTCTGAGCTGCAGCACCTGAGAAGAAAAGAGAAATGAGTTTAACTCCTTGTAGATTATTGTCGCTAATTTGCATCAGACCCATTCTGTCCTTAAAGCAACCAGATGGAGTATTAGTATTGGTACTTTAATTTGAAACCTGCCATATCCAGTCCTGTACATGTCTGCTGCCCCCTGGTGGAGGATCTACAGGTGGAAAGTGCCAGTTTAATTTCTTTATTATGTAATATTAACAAAAAGTTATATAATAAAATAAAAAATTATTATTATGTAGATGTTATATTGATATTAGACAATAAATAGTTAAGTTAAATAAAGTATTATTTCACCTGTCATGCTTTAAAGGTTTAAAATGATTGTTGTTCAGACTCAACAGTAAAGGTGGTAAAAAAAAAAAAAATCACAAAGTAAATTATGGAACATTTTTTAAAACTTGTACTGTGGAACAGCTGGATGAATATGTTTATATAACACCAGTGTTATGGAGACTAATGGTTACGTTTCTTATCCAAACCAGTTAAATCGGCTCACATTCAGGTGTTTTGTTCAGGTGAATCTTGATGGACTTATTAATGCAACACTGAAATGAAAACTGTATAAAAGCCATAGATTAATAACTGATAGAACGTCACATCAGAATGACCCAGATATCCCTTTACAGAAGGTAGAAACGTGACCAGATGTTCTGTAGGGTCAGAGCAGTGAGGTATAGGTCTGAGACATGATGCATGTCCAACTCATTATCTGTGTGTGTGTGTGTGTGTGTGTGTTTGTGTCTAGGCTGCCGTTCTATATCTGAAGTGAGCAGGTCGCTGGTCAGGAGAGTGGACTTCACCTCCAGGATGTGAGAGAAGATTCTGCAGGTTGACCATCAATCGTGTTAAATTTTTTTATTTGGATTTATTTTCTTGTAGCTAA
The DNA here is from genome assembly GCA_006937965.1 of Callopanchax toddi. NCBI lineage: Eukaryota > Metazoa > Chordata > Actinopteri > Cyprinodontiformes > Nothobranchiidae > Callopanchax > Callopanchax toddi. The sequence continues at coordinate 732,050 of SSNR01000250.1, read as the reverse complement.
AGTGTAAAAATGTGATGCAACAGGTGACATTATTAAAACATGTCTCTCTACTAATTCTGAAGCGTGTGTCCAGAGGAGGCTCAGAAATGACTTTTCTTGTCCGTTAGTTTGGTTTCTAGTGGATTTTTGTTATATCTTGTGAAATCAACTAGAGCACTGAAGATTTTGTGTTCTTCTCTGTAGAGCTGATTTGTATAGTCATCACAGTTTACAACAACTCAGCATTGTGCCACTGTGACCCAGAGGAAGAGAGGTCACCCTCCATGTGGGGGGCCCAGGCTCAAAACCCAGCCTGGCCATGTGTTGAAGTATACAAGATACTGAACCCCCAACTGGGTACCAGCCAAGATGGCAGCCAAGCCCACTGCTCCTCAAACAATGATGAGGCAAAAGCAAAGATTAATTTCCATATGGAGATGAATAAAGGATCAATTATTATTATTGTTATTATTGATTTAATGTCTTCATTGTTATTCCTTTGGTCCAGTCTAATTAAAGTTCACCTAAAGGTTAGACTGTGTCTTGTGAAGGTAACTTACATTTACTACATTTTTAAAGTAAAATTATTCTTCCATTACATAAAATAAACATATAATATAAACATAATATATAAACATATAATACATACATACCTATATAGATACACAGTTTACAAAAGTGAGTACACCCTTTGTAAATATTTTATTACCTTTGTAAATTATTTTATTATTTATTTTATTAATTATTAGTCCCATTATCTTTTCATGGGACAATGAAAATATGACATTTTGATCCAATGTAAATTGTCCAGTCTACAGCTTGTATAACAGTGTAAATTTGTTGTCCTCTCAAAATAACACACATAGTTAATAATGTCTAAATTACTTGCAACAAAAATGAGTACAGCTTTAAGTGAAAACGTCCAAATTATACCAAACTAACCATTTTTCCTCCCTGGTGTCATGTGACTCATTAGTGTTACGGGGACTCGGGTTTAAAAAGAGCATTAAAAGAATTCCAGTATCACTGATAAAATGACTTATTATAGGTTAATCAGGAGCGTCAAATGTGTCTATTTGTAAAACCTGAAGCAGAAGGATGGCTGTGCTCCACTGATGTACAGAAGTGAATATATATAACTCAACTGCAGGGGGCAGCAACACGCCGCTGCAATGCCTATTCTGCTCAGAGAGTAAAACGAGGGACTGTGCTGCATTTGTGTCAAATCAGAGAAATCATGATATAGATTTCCTAACTAGTATATTGCTAAAGTTAGGAAAACAATACTTACCCAACTTATTTAAAGCTATCATAAATTAAACTATAATTCTTTCTAATGCTTTCTCCCATCTCATAGATAAAATAATATATATATATCAGTTCTCTAGACGACACTGTCCCATTTCCGAGGTATATAAAACGCAGCATTAGCATTGTTGTCATGCTGGCCTATATTTAGTCTTTAGTGTCGGCTCCGCCAGCGCTGGTGAGTTATTACACCCGTGTTCATGTTGTCCATTTAACATTCTACGTTTTGATATTTATCAGTATAATAAACAAATAGTGTAGGGACTTATATGCGCAGATTTAAAGGTTAGCTATGTTAGCTTGTGGCTGAGGAGCCGGGGGCGGAGGGAGTTTTGTCCAGTTAAGGAATCGGTGTTGCATCGAGATATGTTCCCCCATTGAAAATGAACGTCCTTCTGTTTTGCTCTGTTTTCCCCCTTAGACTTTGTTGTCTAAATCAAAATAATTGAAAGAAATTTGTTTAAAGTACTTTTCTTTGATAATTCAGTGTGCGCTTCTCTTAATTTCAGCACGTGTAACGTCCTGGAAGCATTTCGCTATTAGTTTCTCCTCTGTTCAATCTCACACATAATTGTCTATTACATATGGTTGACTACGGTACTTCAGGAGGTATAATTTGTCATTAGTCTTTCATTCTTTTATGCCAAAATATGTACATTTTAGTAGGGGGAGCACACTTCAATGCAGTAGGGAAACTGTTATAGAGGGGTGTACATATCTCGACGTAACACCTGTTGCCCGGACCTTCTCAACTTTCTCTATTTATGGCATTTAACTTTAAGTTCCTACATGGTGTGTGTGTGTGTGTGTGTGTGTGTGTGTGTGTGTGTGTGTGTGTGTGTGTGTGTGTGTGTGTGTGTGTGTGTGTGTAAGTAAGTACATTTTATTTATATAGCGCCTTTCACAGATATACATCACAAAGCGCTTTACAATATAAACAAAAAAACAAAACAGAGAAAACATTGAAAATAAAAAACAAAACAGAGATTTGGGGTACCATCAGGGGATCTAGATTGTAAATTATGAGATAAAGTGGGACATTGGCTTGGGCAAGAAACTGCCCAAACTGTGTGTGTGTGTGTGTGTGTGTGTGTGTGTGTGTGTGTGTGTGTGTGTAGTATTACTGAATTTATGTTTAACAGACAACTTCCTGAAACTTGTTCACTGTTGACTGTCAACAAATCATGGACTACTAGACTTTCTGATACTGCTGTCAAACCGACGCTAGAATTATAGCTGCACATCAGGGTTTATATTAGCCTGGCAAGCCAGATTATACATTCACATATAATAAGGTATATATATAAAGTTTGCAGAGCAGAACTGACGGTCTAGGTTTTTATATCTGGAGAGAGAAACCAGCAACCAGGATTAAAAGCAGCCCACAGGAAGCAACCTGCCCACCTGCAGGATGAAGGATATGGACAGGTATAAAATCTAGAGAACAAATACATTGTGTTTATTGTTTGTTATCTTAATTTTATTTTATACATTTATTCCTGGATTTAATCAACCCCAAAAGTGTCTGATCAGGATAAAAAGCAACAAATAATTAAAACATGTCATCCTTTGAAGGAATGAACACCTGCCTTTCCTACCAGAGTTTTAAACTAACATCTTTTCAGAGTTATACACAGTCAAAATTAGGGAATGGAAGGTGATCATTTTGGTCCCTTAGGGTTCGATTTAGTTTTATAATTTAGCCTCTAGGGATACATTTTGGACCTCAGGGTGCCTATTTGAGTCTTTCCAGGGGCCTAAAATATAGCTGGACTCATTAAAACTTCAACAAAGTTCAAAGTAACTATTTAATGAGGCAACAGCTCAGCAGGTAAGGAGAGGAATACTTTATTGTCATTATGTATTCATACTATGAAATTTATTTTTTAACTTCTGGAAAACATTAGTAGAGACACTTTAAAACCCACATATATACACACACGAACATGTGAGTGAATGTGAGTGTGAATGACTGATCGTGTTGTACAGTGCTTTGGGGAGTGTTCAACACTCTAGAAAAGCGCTCTATAAATACAGGCCATTTACCATATACATACACACACACATACACACACACATACATACATACACACAAGAAAACACTACCCAACAACACTGTAAGCTCAATACTCAATAGATGGCTCGTGGGCTGAAAGCCACCTCTTTCCGGCCCTCGAGCCATACAGTGACCCCCAAGATGTCATTATGTCAGTAATAAAACGGTTCTGCCACCAGTTGGCGCAGAATCAACCATACAGCTCGCTACCACAGCTGCTGAACCGCTGCTGCTTCAAGCTTCATCTTCACTTTGATCAGCAGCTTCCCGCAATGGCGACATCAAGTTGCGTGTCCGGTTCTCGGTCCAGGGGAAGGGCGCATGTCCAGGCCCCAGCGTGAGTACTCCAGCCAGACTGAGAACGTATGTCAGGACCGCTGGTGATGTGTGCAGAATAATATGTGTATAGTCACTGGTGAATTTAGTTGTATTTCACAGCTAGTTCTGGGTAAGAAGCTGTCCCTCAGTTTGCTGGTGTGAGTTTTTTGTTCCTGTGCTGCTTACCAGAAGGAAGCAGTATAAACGGTCCATTGCTATTGTAAAGACGCTTGTCTGCTGATCAGAAGGTGAACAGCTCAATCCTCAGTACCCACAGAACATGCGCTGAAGTGTCCTTGGGCAAGATACTAAACTCTGAAGTTGCCTCCTGGATGCTGTCCAAATGGCAGCTCACCGCTCCTCATGGATGGGTCAAATGCAGAGAAATAATTTGCCCAAGGGAACAATAAAGAATTATTATGTTACAATCTTTTGTTGGCCTTTTGAACTTAATTTATCATGTTGTACTTTAAATCTTTTAATATAGTATCTTTTCTCCAGTTTTTGTTGGATATTTTTCCATATTTTGCCCACTTCCTTCCTGGGGTTGTTAAAATGTTTACTCACTCATCAGTCCTTCATAGCTCAGTTTAGTTTAGTGTTACCTGTGTGTATGGGGGGAGGGAGATTACTGAGACTAACCAATCCAACCAACGAAGGCAACCAGTACTAGCCAATCAGTAGCAGAGTGGGGCGGGACTTCATGTTCTGCTCAGCTGTTGATGCTGTGACCAGACTAAAATTACACTTTCTAAACAAAACAAGCCTAAAAAAAATACAACTTGTGACTTCCAGTTCTTTAACATAAAAAAACAGCCTAAAGTTGCTTAAGTTATGCAGATGTTGCTGAGGTTGTTAAACAACTACACAGCAGCAGAGCCCTGAGGGTGGACACTGAAGCTGAGGACTTTGTGTGAACAATGCCAGTCTCTGTTTTCAATCCCTGGCTGTTGAAGTCTTCACAACCAAAAGTCAATCCAGGGTTAGAGTCATTTAGGTTTTATTGGGACAATTTTAATATCTAGTAAAACATTTAGAAAAAACTATTATTTATTAAGATTTTTGTGATTTGTTTTTTACAGGTTATACAAAAGAAGTGCTCTGGAATTTACCAAAGACTGCATGAATGGTAACTTTAGCCACCTGTTTATCACATTCACAGGCTGCTGGGGAGGGGGGGGGGGGGTCTTCCCCATCAGTAAATGATCATCATCCTTCAAACTCAGCCACTCAGAGAATTCCAGATTAAGTATGGATTAGATTTTCAGTATTGATCTGATTAGTTGACTAATTACCAAAATAATCAGTGACTAGTCGACTATTAAAATAGGTGTTTTTTGGCAGCCCCAGGTTGCTGGTGTGCAGCAGGTACAGTGGTATAGTTATTTAGACATTGTTCAGTTGAAACAAACGTTCTCATGCTAAATAATGCAGAGTTCAATTGCATCCGTATGACTATTTGGAGCAAGAGTTGTTTTAAATACCTGAAAATAGAACGTTTAATTTGTTGTTTTATTATCACAGATCTGCAGCAATGCATCTCCTGATTGTAATAGCTATGAGTATTGCTCATGGCAGAGGACTATACTATAAGAGAATACCACATCAGAAACCCCCAAACATCCTTTACCTGTCAGCGTTTGTGTGTCCAGTCTTCTAGGTGCTGGGAAGCAGGTGGTTGGGGTGAAGTTTAAATGATTATTCATGGATCAGATCACCTTCCATCATGACACGGTGCTGTCAGATGTTCACATGCACCTGCCTGGTGCACGCCACCTTCTGACTCGCCTCAACAGCGTTGGACAGCCTGGTGTGTGAGAACAGCTTTAACACCTCCTGATTGTTGTTAAATGTCACATGATCTTCTGTCATGTCATATCACGTGTCACATTTGGACTTTTATTTTTACACAGACAGATTAAAGACAGAGTGTTTGTCATTGTTTACAATTAAATGCTGATAATTGGTCAGAGAGCTATTTTTGAGTTCCAACATGAGCTGACTGCTACAAACAGAACCCAAAGATAACACTCTGGGTTCATACTATCTGCTGTAAAATTGATGTAAAACTAAATTTAATTTTCTGTTTTTAAACTCTGATTTGATGCATGTAGATAGACATAGATATTTTATGTCAAAATAATGTCTTTAGTGTGTTCGTCAAATCCAGTTTTTAAAATTTTCTTCTAAAGTCTTTTGTTTAGCTCTCACTAACTGTCTAATGCATTTGTGTTGATCTATCCAGTCTTTGTATCCAGATTTAAGATTCTGGCAGAAGGACATGATAGCAGTGACCATGGAAAAGGTTTAGGAAAGGAGGAGAAGCCTGAGACGCCAAAGGAAGACACAAAACCCTCTCATGGCCAAGATGGGGAGAAAGATGATGAAGGAAGTGTGGAGCCATCATTGGATGAAGACGGAGACCTTGATGTCGCACATCGGTATGAAAAAATACAACAACCTTCTTCAGACTCCAGAATGAGGGTTTTATCTTAGAGGTTGTCAGTAACATCTGGACTCTGGCGTTTGCTCTTTACTGCCAAAAAAAAGTACATTTCCTCAGAAGAAGTGGTTTTTAAAATATCTTTTTAACATTTTTTACTGAGTTTCATCTTTCAAAGCTGAAACAGACAAACTGAGAATATAAGATCAGGTTTGTGTGACATCAATGAAAACCAGTTAGGAGCCAGACTTCATGGGCTTTGCTTAGTTCACCAAAAATCTTTTATTTCTAATTTTAGGGAAACAGTTTTGATACATTTGAACTCATGTCAGACCTTTTGATAGCTGTCCTCCAGACACTACTAGAGATTATTATTTGGAGATGTTTTTAAAGCCAGAAATGACCATATTAATGCTCTGATACCTGCTTAAATATGAAATTACTTTAATTGATTAAAAGCAAATGCAGCTGTTTGTCATTTTCCTTTTTTCTGTAAATCATGCAGATTTTTATTAAAGAAAGGGTCTAAATAAGTAAAGATTATTTAGATTTCTGTGGGCAGCACCAGATTCAGATCCACATGGATTTAGTTTGAGGTTGGAATATAAAAGTCTGATTACAGTTTGGATTATAAAATTGTGTTCTTTCAGACCACGAAACAACTCAGTGGATGTGGGTCGAGACTTGGTCTGTCCTGTAATCCTGAAACAGTCCAGCCCGCTGATTGAATCGGAGGAGGAGGAGTGTGAGGATGATGAAGACGATGATTGTTCTGAAGACATTTTAAGGATCGGTAAAAATCTCAGTTTAATTCTGTTTTTATACAAACTGCCACCTGAATAATATCATGTTTGTGGACAGGTTAAATCACTTACTAACTATAGAATCCTATAGATTTATATTTTACAAAGTTCATCATGTCTTCTTTTTACGTTAATAATTAAGGTTCTTTTAATGCAGACATGTAATATTTGGTAAATCTTATTTACCTTTTTCTTGACATGTTTCGACCCACTGCTCAGGTCTTCATCAGAAGTGTCACTGATGTTTATGTGACACGTCTTTATCAGCTGTTCGTCCGATGGGCGTGACCGACCCAGATCTGTCAGGTCTGCTGGGTCGGTCACGCCCACCTCCGCCAGTTGGTTTCTGGAGAAGGCACTGTCACAGTTCTGTACATACGCGGAGTCACAGAATGGATACAATGAGCCATGAAAAAACATCAAATCCACACAATAATCAAACCACACACAAAACTAAGACAGCTGCTAGTACACCCCAAAGACAAAATAGAACCAGATAAAAAATGCAATGTAATCTACGAAATCCCCTGCATGTCCTGCAATAAACTGTACATCGGAGAGACAGGAAGAGCACTCAGCACAAGGAAAAAAGAACACCAGAACGAATGTGAGAAAGAAACAACAGAAAGGTTCACAAGAACAATAAAGAAACAAGCGGAACAGGACAACCTAAAATCAGCCATCTCAGACCACTGTAAGCGCAATAACCACATCATGGACTGGGAGCACGGGAAAATCATTCACACGGAAAACAACAGGTACAGACGTTGGATCAGGGAGGCAATCGAAATAAGGAAACGGGAAAAGTGGACCATCAACCGGGATGAGGGGGCCTACCAGCTATCCCACACCTGGGATTCCCTCCTCTTGAAACCAACTGGCGGAGGTGGGCGTGACCGACCCAGCAGACCTGACAGATCTGGGTCGGTCACGCCCATCGGACAAACAGCTGATAAAGACGCGTCACAAAAACATCAGTCACACTTCTGATGAAGACCTGAGCAGTGGGTCGAAACATGTCAAGAAAAAGGTAAATAAGATATACCAAACATTACATGTCTGCATTAAAAGAACCTTAATTATTAATCCTATAGATTATTAGAGACTACTAGAGATTATTATAGAAATACTAGAATTTAATTTTAGACTACTAGATATTACTAGATATTTTAGCCACTACTAGAAATCATTAGAGACTACTAGATATTAATACTAGATATTATTAAAGACTACTAGAGATTATTATAGACTACTAGATATATAGCGACTACTACAGATTATTAGAGACTACTGGAGATTATTAGGGACTGCTAAAGAATATTATACTTTACTAGAAATTATTGGCTACTACTATGCGATTATTAAAATGGCTTGAGATTATTATAGACTACTAGAGAATAATAAAAATTACTAGAGTTAATTAGAGATGGCTAGAGATTATTAGAGGTTGCTGAGGAATATTACAAATTACTAGTGATTGTTAGAGTCATGACTAGGGGTGGTGCAGGACCCAAACACAGGAGGACAGAAGCAGGAACAGGTGAGGTTAAACCCAAAACTTTATTGTAGGAAGAACTCAGGAGACACCGGGCACACGAGGCTGGGGATACAACACAAGGAACTGACAGGGAGTGACTGAACTAAACAGCATCTATAGAGAGGGAGCTAATCAAGGAGACGAGACACACCTGGAGGAGATTAGTGCAGGACACAGGAGGAGGAACACAGGCACAAACTGGACACAAGGGGGCAGAATATGACAATTAGGAACCACTATAGATTATTAGAGACTACAAGAGATTATTATTATTAGAGATCAAGAGAGATTAGTAGAGACAACTAGAGACTATTAGAGACTGCTAGAAATGAGTCAAGACTGCTAGAGATGATACTAGAACAAACAGGTCCCTTAAGGACAACAGATTACAGCAATTAGCACTTTTTAGCATCTGATAGCTGCAGAAACTGAATCGGGACAGAAGTGACATGAAAAACAAAACGGTTCTTGAGAGTGATCTGCTACTCGAAACAGAAATCACTTCCTAAATCAGGCTGAAGCTACTGATCAGTTGACAGATAGTTTCTGGTAGAGCCTTCATCAGTCACTCCTCCTCAGGAGGAATCACCTTCATCTTCTCATTTTCACTTTATTTAAAAATAAACAGAAAAACAGGTTCTTGATTTTAATTCCAAACAGCTGGGTGGCTGAAGACAGCAGAGCGACTGACACATCTCACAACTTTGGGTTCTGTTAACTTGTGGATGTGAAGCACTATTAGCCAAAATTATAATAATAATGGTAAGAATAACAATAAGTTAGATTGTTTATAGTGCTTTTCAAGGCACCCAAAGCTCTTCACAGACTATCCATTATTCATGCGCACACACACTCACTCTGGTAGTGGTACACACACACCCTGTGGGTGAAGTGTCTTTCACAGAGACATAATGATGAAGTGACTTGGCCTGAGCTGGGATCAAACCACTGACCCACCAACTACCAGAAAACCTGCTTCCCACCTGAGCCACCGCAGCCCTTAAAATATATTAAATAATCGTCTCGTCTTCTTCCGCTTATCCGGGTCCGGGTCGCGGGGGCAGCATCCCAATTAGGGAGTTCCAGACAGTCTTCTCCCCAGTCACTTCTACCAGCTCCTCCGGCAGGATCCCAAGGCGCTCCAGGGCCAAACCAGAGATATATTTTCTCCAGCGTGTCCTGGGTCGACCCGGGGGCCTCCTGCCGGCAGGACATGCCTGAAACACCTCCCTGGGGAGGCGTCCAGGGGGCATCCTAACAAGATGCCCGAACCATCTCAACTGGCTCCTTTCGACATGGAGGAGCAGCGGTTCTACTCCGAGTCTCTCCCGAATGTCCGAGCTCCTCATCCTATCCCTAAGGCTGAGCCCGGCCACCCTGCGGAGAAAACTCATTTCGGCTGCTTGTATCTGCGATCTCGTTCTTTCGGTCATTACCCAAAGCTCATGACCATAGGTGAGGATTGGGAGGTAGACCGACCGGTAAATCGAGAGCCTTGCTTTCCGGCTCAGCTCCTTCTTCACCACAACAGACCGGTTCAGCGTCCGCATCACTGCAGACGCTGCCCCAATCCGCCTGTCGATCTCCCGCTCCCTCCTTCCCTCACTCGTGAACAAGACCCCGAGATACTTGAACTCCTCCACTTGAGGCAGGATCTCTCTCCCGACCTGGAGTTGGCAATCCACCCTTTTCCGACCGAGAACCATGGCCTCAGATTTGGAGGTGCTGATCCTCATCCCAGCCGCTTCACACTCAGCTGCGAACCTCCCCAGCAAGAGCTGTAGGTCAGAGCCTGATGAAGCTAGGAGGACCACATCATCCACAAAAAGCAGAGATGAGATTCTCCTGTCACCAAACTCCACCCCCTCCACACCACGGCTGCACCTAGAAATCCTGTCCATAAAAGTTATGAACAGGACCGGTGACAAAGGGCAGCCCTGGCGGAGTCCAACCCTCACTGGGAACAGGTCCGACTTACTGCCGGCTATGCGGACCAAACTCACACTCCTCTGGTACAGGGACTGAATGGCCCTTAACATAAGACCATCCACCCCGTATTCCTGGAGCACCCCCCAGAGGGTGCCCCTGGGGACACGGTCATAAGCCTTCTCCAAATCCACAAAACACATGTGGATTGGTTGGGCAAACTCCCATGACCCCTCCACCACCCTAGCGAGGGTAAAGAGCTGGTCCACAGTTCCACGACCAGGACGAAAACCACATTGCTCCTCTTCTATCTGAGGTTCAACTATCGACCGGACCCTCCTCTCCAGGACCCTGGAGTAGACCTTCCCAGGGAGGCTGAGGAGTGTGATCCCCCTATAGTTGGAACACACCCTCTGGTCCCCCTTCTTAAAAATGGGAACCACCACCCCGGTCTGCCACTCAACAGGAACTGCCCCCGATGACCACGCAATGTTGCAGAGACGTGTCAACCACGACAGTCCTACAACATCCATAGCTTTCAGATACCCAGGTGGGATCTCATCCACCCCCGGGGCTCCGCCACTGCGTAGTTTTTTTACTACCTCAGCGACTTCTGCCCCAGAGATTGGACAGTCCGTCCCCAGGTCTCCCAGCTCTGGTTCCTCATAGGAATGCGTGTCGGTGGGATTGAGGAGCTCCTCAAAGTATTCCTTCCACCTTCCGACTATAGCCCCAGTTGACGTCAGCAGCTCCCCGTCCCCACTGTAAACAGTGTGAGCGAGTTGCTGCCTTCCTCCCCTGAGGCGTCGGATGGTTTGCCAGAACCTTTTTGGAGCCGACCGATAGTCTTTCTCCATGGTCTCGCCGAACTCCTCCCACGCCCGAGATTTTGCCTCGGAAACTGCCACTGCTGCACCCCGCTTGGCCCTCCGATACCTATCAGCTGCCTCTGGAGACCCACAGACCAGCCACGCCCTGTAGGCCTCCTTCTTCAGCCTGACGGCTCCCCTAACCTCTGGTGTCCACCAGCGGGTACGGGGGTTACCGCCACGACTGGCACCGGCTACCTTGCGACCACAGCTAGCAACAGCCGCCTCAACAATCGCAGAGCGGAACAAGGCCCATTCGGACTCAATGTCCCCCACTGCTCTCGGAACGTGGTCGAAGCTCTGCCGGAGGTGGGAGTTGAAGACCATCTTGACAGGCTCTTCTGCCAGGCGTTCCCAGCAGACCCTCACTATACGTTTGGGTCTACCAGGTCTGCGCGGCATCTTCCCCTGCTATCTGATCCAGCTCACCACCAGGTGGTGATCAGTTGACAGCTCCGCTCCTCTCTTTACTCGAGTGTCCAAAACATATGGTCTCAGGTCAGATGATACAACTATAAAGTCAATCATCGACCTGTAACCTAGGCTGCCCTGGTATATTAAATAATCTGTTTTTTTATTACCACTGACTGTAGCATCAGGATGTTTCTCTTTTCTTCTCTTCTCTTCTCTTCTCTTCTCTTCTCTTCTCTTCTCTTCTCTTCTCTTCTCTTCTCTTCTCTTCTCTTCAGTCCAGCAGAAGCTTATTTTCTTTGAGACCGTGACCTTTGAGCCCTGTGATTGAGGTTGTAGCAGCATTTCATTTACAGTTTTGCTTTAAATAAAATATATTTAAATGAAAAAAGTTGTGTTTTCCTGTCTAAGATCAAACAGGACATGGTGTTGTGTGATAATAGAAGTTTATTTTCAAAAAGAAGTGGTGTAAAACCCTTAAAAGTGCATTCTACTCTTCTCGCTCTCAGAAACACAGATTAAGGATTAATCATCCAGTTATTATTGTCAGATCAGCTGTTTATACACTCTAAATGAATCTGCACTTCTAGATTCTGTATGGACTCTTATAAAGAGGGAATTCTTGACCTCTATTCACAGAGCACACTATGGCTACACCCTTGGAGGATGTTGGTAAACAGGTAAGTTCAGTTAATTCTGAATTCTGTGACAGAACTTCCTGTATTAATTTTTAACTCACCAGAAAACACAAATATTAATTAATATAATAATAAATGTTTTCCTGTTCCAGTATCAATATGTTGCCTATGCATAACATATCAGACTATTTATTATGATGTGTTAGTAAGTCTGTCTATTATATTCTGTTATATGGATTGCATATTCAGAAAAGTTTTATAAATGCATCAAAACTTAAATCTGTCTTTATTTATTTATTTATAGTTGCTCTTTAACAAGAACATAGTAAGTGATTTTCAGTGGCTTCACTGATCTTTGTTGTGCTTAAAAATATAAAACAAATCCAGAATCTGACCCTCAAAAACCATATAAAGACAGGTTGTAGCTGAACTCTGTCAGCAAGTTGAGGATCAGTTAGAAGAGTTTAGTTTTTATTTTGTTTTCTGAAAATGAGGCATTGGTACTGAAGCACTAAAATGTCCCTTGGTTTTGGTTTCTCCAGGTTTGGAGGGGTGCGCTACTCCTGGCTGACTTCATCCTCTCTAAGTCAGAATTATTCCGAGGGTCCACGGTCCTGGAGCTGGGAGCAGGAACAGGCCTAGCCAGCATCATCATGGCAACCACAGCCAGAACCGTCTACTGCACAGGTATGATGCCATCAGACAGATGACAGCTGTATTTAAAGGTTCTAATCAGAGCAAAACGAATGAGGATCATGTGTAGAGACACATCAGCTGGAACATGGAAGGCCAGTTCCTTCAGGAACCTCGGCTCTTTTTAACTCAGATTGTTAACTTTAACTATACATACACACAAGTTTAATTGAAATAAGGAAAAAACTTTCAACATGTTGCAAATGCACCCAGTCTCCTTGCTAATGTTCATTTGGTATTACAGAATTATTCACTGCTTTTTGTATGTAATTCTGTGGTTATTTCCTTGGACGTGTGTGGCTATGTCCATAGATTTTTGTAGTTATTTGCATGGAATTCTGTTTTTTATATTGAATACGGTTGTTATTTTTATGGGATTCTGTGGTTATTTCTATGTAATTCTATGGTTATTTACCGGTACATAGAATTAGGTAGTTACCAGTATTTACATAAAACTCTGTTTTCTAACTTTCTGCTCTAATAACCTGAAACTGATGGTAGTTTAAAGCTTTATAAAATTAAAAATCATCATGGAAGTTGATGTTTGAAGCCCCGCCCCCTTCTGTTTCCAGGTGTTGACTCCTGTTGATCCATGTAGTTCTCACCTGGCTGCTGTTTGTTTACATATTCATGTTTCAACATGTTTAGCTGGAATTAGATATTAGAGGATTAAAACACCTGACTGGTATGTAGGTGACTTTTAGATAGAGGGGACTCATGGAGGAACCAGGTGAGAAGGCAGGACTCAGGTGTGGTTGTTTCCATGGAATTCTGAGGGCATTTACAGTCTATGCATATCTACATGGAACTCTGTACTAACGGAATAGGTGGGACTTACAGCCAGGCCTCAGCAGTACATCCAAGGGCTCAGACTCCTAAAACACAACAGGGCAGCGCCTGCCGCCTGGCTTCACTTCTCACCAAAAGAAGGGGGCGGAGCCTCCTGGTCTGGTTATAAATCTGTCTCAGACCAACAACAACTTGATTTTCTGGATCAATGTTTGTTACCTTGTGCGTGCAGCACAAAGGGACATGTTTCTGTTATAAAGCTGCCTCTACAGTGGCGTCTCTACCTCAGTCATCCAGCTGAACAGGCTAATGTTTCACGCACACAGAAAAGCAGAAACTCTGCTTCATAACCTGAGTGTCCTGGTTCTGTGGATCTGGACTAAAAACAACACTAATCAGTTAAAGTTCATCCACTACCAGGACACAGATCTTAAATTAGAAGTTGCTTCTTCAGATTAAATTCAGTTTCAGTTTATTATATATTCTAATACAAAATGACAGAATTACCTGTCAGAGTTCAGTCTGTGGACCAGCTGCAGCATTCACACTGCCCCTGGACAGACCCGATGTTTGACGTCTTTGAGGCTCAAATTCAGACGTGTGTTCAGGTCCCAGTCTGACTGGAGGTAAGCAGACCGGGTTGGGTTCAGGTCAGGACATGATATCAGAATCTTGCTAGTCACAGGATACATCTTTGGTCTGCTTTTATTTTACAGATGTGGGTGAAGACCTCCTGAGCTTGTGCAAGAGGAACGTGTCATTAAATAAACATAAAATGGAGTCTGAAGGTAGGGCAGTATTGTCTTTAATGTAGTCTCTTTTATTCTTCTTTTCTAGTTTTTGTGTTGAGGCAGGGTTCAGTGACCTCTATGAGGGAGATGTTTTACAGCCTTTCCTGTTAATAATAATAATAATAATAATAATAATAATAACTTTATTTATATAGCACCTTTCTCAGGCCAATGGCCACAAAGTGCTTTACAATAAAAACAATTATAAAAACACAAAGGATAAAACGTGATAAGAACATAATAAAACACAAAAATAAAAACATGATAAAACAAAAACATCATGCAACCTAAAATCAGTTAAAAGCGAGCCTGAATAAATGAGTTTTCAACTGTTTCCTAAAAGAATCAACAGAATCCAGGCAACGCAGAAGTTAAGTATAAACTATAGATACTAAATCTACTGGACCCTTAAAATGAAGATAGGAAAAAGGTACAATTACTCTCTATATAATTAGGTGATGTTTTTAATCCTCTAAAGGGACATTTGGGTTATTTTGAAGAAGTGTTCTATCAGTTCTATGGTGGGATATAGTGGATGTCAAGTAGCATTACAGGGTATTATCACAAATTCTTAAGGAATGTGAATTGATGATGTTTCATTATGTTTTTAAAGACATGTAAAGGCTCCCTACTAGTTGAGAATCAAGAACACTTTCAGGGCCCTCTGAAGACGCACTCCGCCCACATTTCATTTAAAGCTGCTATCTGCGACATTCTAACCAAGCTAGTTATTTTACAGAAACATGTCTCAGAGCTCTCACCCCTCCCGTCGGGTATAATCGGTAGGCCAGCCTTCCCGCGGACATGGGACCATGCGTTGCCGCGGTTACAACAGAAACCAAAACTCCAGCTGTAGAAACGTTCCCCCAGCTTTTCCATTTTTCACCTCCAAATGTTTTTAGTTTTCTGCTAGCTGAAAATGTGTTTTTTTGGGGGGACCCTAGTATTTTTTCCTTAATTTGAAGCGCTAACAGCCGGCTGTTTCTGTCCTTTTCTCACTTCCTGGATGTTCTACTGCAAATTGTGCCCGGGCGGATTAATGGCGGATCCAAGCAGTGAGGAAGTGCGGCAGACAGACAGCCGGATTGTCCAATCCTATCGTTCAGTCCGAACGATAGGATTGGACAATCTGGTTGAAGTTTTTAGAGAACTGCGGGACAACTACTTTATTGATTTCTTTTGGGGTTTTTTTTTATCTCCATAATATATTTATAACTATACTATGTTAGAACGTTGTTAAGAGTCTTAAAAAAAAAGTTAAAAGCTACATTGTTTACCAAAGCACAGATAGCAGCTTTAATGTTCAGAAACATCATTTTCAACAAGTCAAACAGACACATCTGAGAGGTTCAGCTGTAGGATATAGAATTCATTTCACCCCAGGAACTGGAACATCTGCCTCCTGATAACATAATTCACCCTAAAATATATAAAACATTCCTGGATCTCACTCATGTCTGTCCAGTTTGTTGTAATTAGTCTAATTTAGACAACCTGTTTGTGTCTGAATGAAGTCTCAGGAACGTCTTTGTAAAGGTGACCTTTGGCTTTGAGCTGAATGTTAACAACTGCATCAGCATTGAGGAGTAATTATCCCACATTGAGCTAATCAGCAGTCTACCTGCTCACAGGAACATTTTTATTTCCTTCAAACTTCAGGGAGTCGTTAGATTTAGTCCTAATAGCCTCGTCTCTGACCTTTAGGTGGGGAGGTGAGAGTAAAACAACTGGATTGGCTCCAGCACAGCCTTTGCACAGGTACACACACACACACACACACACACACACACACACACACACACACACACACACACACACACACACACACTGATTCCAGGAAGCCAAACTTCTGTATGTTTTCTAAAGTAACTTTGAGCAGTGATTTTTTTAGGGTGTTCTGACTTTATTTCAATGGTTTTCTTTACTGTATTTTTACTAAGTTTTGTTATTGTCAGTCACCAGGATTAAAAAGACATCAGATCTAATTTCCTGACATTTCCATCCATCCATCCATCTTCTGTAGCCGCTTAATCCTCCACAGAGGGTCGCGGGGGAGCTGGTGCCTATCTCCAGCGGTCAAGGGGCGAGAGGCGGGGACACCCTGGACAGGTCGCCAGTCCATCGCAGGGCCACACAGAGACGAATGAGACAAACAAACAACCACACACCCACTCACACCTAAGGACAATTTACCAGCCCAATTAGCCTGACAGTCATGTCTTTGGGCTGTGGGAGGAAACCGGAGTACCCGGAGGAAACCCACGCATGCACGGGGAGAACATACAAACTCCACGCAGAGAGGCCGCAGAGCCGGGACGCGAACCCACGACCTCCTTGCTGCGAGGCAACAGTGCTAACCAACTGCGCCACCATGCAGCCATCCTGACATTTCCTTGTTTCTTAAAAACAAAACAAAAACCCCTTTAAGTTAAATGTTTGTTCACTGAAACATCTTTGCACTGTGCAAAAATCTCAGTCGTCTGTCATTTGAGTGTCTGGTACTTCCAAGTAGCAAAGCTTTCCTGGAGTAGTTTAGTCACGCTGAGACATTCTGAAGGTTATCAGAGCTTCTCTTTTGGACTTTGGCTGCTTTTTGACTCCACTTTAGATGAATTTTGATCTGTTTGTTAAAGAGATTTTTGAGTCATTTTAAAGCAGCATTCTATAAGTTATTTATCTACAGTAAGGACACCCACTGGTGATGTCACTCAAAGTAGGCGGAGTCTCTAGAAACAGGAAGTAGCCCACTGACTGGAGCAGAAGAGACACTGCTGGTGACAAATTAGTGGCTAATTTTTGGGTATTTAAAACAACTCTTGCTCAAAAAAGTCAAACTTGGATTTCTTAAAGGTGTTTTAAAATGCTTTAATTTGAATGTGTTTTTTAAGAAGTTAAAGGTGCTCGAACTTGCAACTGAAATTATAATTATAATAAAACCTTGAAAAAACCACATTAAAATTGAAGAACTTTTTGAAGTTGGAGAACGTAGACTTTTTTGAGCAGGGGTTGTTTTAAATCTATGCCACTGTACCTGCTGCTTCAGCATACACACCATCAACTATTCAATTCTACCTGTAGAGGTTAGAAGTAGAGTATTGATCAGGTCAGAGAACTACTTCCTGTGTCTAGAGACTCTGTCCTCTTTGAGTGATGTCATTGGTGAGCGTGGTCCTTATTGTAGATAAATCACTGAGAAAAAGCCAATTCAAAGTGACCCAAAGATCCCTTTACATTCACCTTTACATGTGAATCGTTAGATATAAAAGACTCCTCACAAATCTGAATTGTGTCTACACAGTTGGACAAAGGACCAGAATATAAATTTCAGTCTTTTTACCAGCAGCCAATAATAAAGGCACTATTTGTTCTTGTTGTTTAGATGATATTATGAAAAATAAAATATGATAACGCACTTTGATAGTTATAAAATAGTTTTTCCACTTTCTGCTGCGATCCAGTGTAGCTGTGCTTTTCCTGCTTTGATTTATGCTTCCACACATGAGACAGGACAAGTAGAGTTGGCTTGAACAGAAGACTTGTACCATTTCCCACTTCACACAGCTCAGCTCTGTGACTACAGCCCTGTTGACCCAGACAGACCTCCATCTGTTTCCATAATTTCACTCACAACACACAGGAAGTGAAAGTGTTGAAGGTTTATTCAGAAGATCTGGGGCTCAGTTTAGTGTTCTAATAAGAACCTTTCTGCCATTAAAACACCCGTCTTTGTTTGTAGATGCTGATGGGGAGTTTAGTTGGACAGAAGAGGAAGTTGCTGATCTTTATGACAACACCAGATTCATCATTGCTGCTGACGGTAGGAGTTCAGGCTGATGAATGGAAAAGTGCTGCTCTTATTAGGTAGAAACCTCCTTAAGACCTGAAATGTTCAACCCCTCCTATGTGAGAGCAGCATGTTTGGGTGCATTATTGAACACTTGACTGATGTGGTAAACACTCCAAATCAGGTTTGTTGCAAGCTTTAAATCACTGATTTACAATGAAGTTCATACTTTTACTATTTAGTTTTTGTTTCCCTTAATTAAACTCTTTGATATTTGATGTAAACTGAATGTTAAGTAAAATGAGAGACATGTCTCATTTAGATTGTGTTTTTCTCAACTGTAACATTTCTTAGCTGCAATTTCCCCTTTTGTTTAACTTGGATTAAAGTTCTGCACAAGCTAAATTTTAAAATGCTGTTTGGGTCATTTTGAAGTGTTTCTACCAGTTATTTAAAGGGATACTCCACCAGAAAGTGATTTTTTTGTCTATTGCCATATTCCTCATAGTTAGATAAGTGGGCAAAAGCAATTTGTAAACAGCCCAGCCGTTTTCCTGATCCGGCAGGCGGATATTCGCATTAGCTTAGAGTTTTACGCTAAGCTAATGCTAAAGGAGTATCACCAGAGGCGAATATCCTCCCTAAAGTGCTTTGGAGTCCTTGACTTGGAAAAATCACTACACCAATATGGGCCTTTATCATTTCTTTATGTATAGTAAGGTTCATACCCACTGGTAGCCCTTTTAGTGATGTCATCAGTAGGTGTGGTCTTTACTGAAAATAAATAACAAATAGAATGCCTCTTCAAAATGACCCAAATATCCCTTTAATGATGGTCATCCAATTAGTGCTGCAAGAGTGGTCACAGCTGTCTTTCTGTACAGAAAGTTTCCTGAAGCTGTCCTCACTTGGCTTGTTGGGCAGTGTGATTGACAGGATCAGCTGATCAGTTGAGATGGAGCTGATTTTTTAGGTCTGATTCTGAAAATATGAGTTGCCAACTTTATCCCCATTACCTGATTAAATGTTGTGTTTGTTGCTCCCTTTTGGAAAATTATTTAGGCCTCCCTGTTTTTAAAATTTATCGTTTTAGTTAGGAATAGCTCAGAAATGTTTTGAATATTCAGGTTTTTTTGAGTTTTTACATTTTTAGGGAGCTTCCGTGGACTACATCTGTTCCAAGAAGGCTCCAGTAACAGAAATAAATAAAGTACAACCTTTAATTTCTAAGTATTATAAATCAGGACAAACATGCACAAAAGTTTTTCTACATTCCATCCCAGAATCCTTTGGATAATCATCTCATCCTGTTTCTACACGGTCTGTTTTTTTTGCTGCATTTTGACTCCATCAGGGTAACACAAGAACTGTTGTGTTTCTGTCATCACCAGTTTGTTATGATGATGATCTGACCGATGGCCTTTTCAGAACCCTGTACCGACTCTGCAGCAGTTTCACTCACGGCTGCACAGTCTTTATTTCTCTAGAGAAGAGGTGAGTCAGAGCTCTTAATCTGACATTGAACCTGAAAATACCATGACATTTGAACTGGGATTAAACGTGGCCCATGTGCTACATAATTGTGGGGCCCGTAGTAGAATTTTGTCTTTTATCTAGCTGTTGATGCAGAGAGAAGCTTTATAAATATTTATGTTCTGATTTTTACTAATGAGAGGCCAAATAAATGATAATTCAGATAAATCTAGGAAAACGTATGCTCTTTTTATTAGGGCAAATGTTCAAGCTCATTTTTTATCTAACTAACTAACTAAGCTTTACTGATCCTTTACTACAAAGAAACTAGAACCTTTTCTTGTCATAAAAATTTAGCATTTTTAGTGTACCGGTACTTTTGAGCCTGTTTACAAACTAAAAGGAGTTTTGTGCCTAAGCAGGATGAACTTCACGCTGCGACACATGGATGTTTCCTGTGAGGCCTACAATCATTTCAGACGCTGTCTGACGCAGCTGAAGGGCCTGAGTGACGGACGGCGCACGTTCAGTGTGGAACGGGTCCCTTTAAACTTCTCTCATTTCCTGCTGTATGAACGCATCGAGCACCTGGTGAGACAAACATGATCACACTTCTCTGAGGGTGGCAGTGGGAAGGAAAACTCTCTTTGAAAAGGAAGAACCTCCAGCAGAACCTGGACTCTTAGAGGACAGGAACGAGACAAACATAGAAGGACTGGACCAGTTGTCGTTTCTAAAACAGAACAAAGGTAGTGGTAACAAGAACAGGAACTACAGACATGGAGAGTAGAGAGATTAAAGCCAGCAGAGAGAGGAGATGTGGTCAGTTTGTCCTCCAGTCTGAGTTTAGAGCAGCAAAACTAGAGAGATGAGTCAGGATAACCCAAGATAACTCTAACTAAAGAGATGAGTCAGGATAACCCAAGATAACTCTAACTAAAGAGATGAGTCAGGATAACCCAAGATAACTCTAACTAAAGAGATGAGTCAGGATAACCCAAGCGACTTAAAACATCCTGATAATAGAGGATTACAGTGATCACGTCTAGAAGTAATGAATGATGGACGAGTTTCTCTGCATCACAGCTGACTTTGTGATGTGTGATTTTCTGCAGAGCAGATTAGAACAGTTATAAAATCAGTTGTAGTGATTTCCTATCACACACATTGTTTTTTTATTCTGCAGGAGCTGTGGAAGCTGAGTGCTGCTCCCCCTCCGTTAGTGGAAGTCCGGTCTGATCCTGACCTGTCCTGATCCTGATCAGTTACATGCAGCAGGCTGTTTCCTCCTCCCTGTGGCTTCTCCTCACACGGTGGAGAGTCAGAGATCAAGACCATCCTCAAGGATTCCTGGTCCTGTAGGTTCCTGGCTGACAGTCCCAGGAACTACAGAACAAACACAGGAACGTAGAGTGGGTTCATCATTGAGTGATGGGCATTTTAAAGAATATGCATAAACTTAAAACACTGTGACACGTTCAGCATCCAGCACTGATGAACACTAACCTGGAGGTCAACCACTTGGTAGAACACAACTTATTAAAACCTGAAATGAACTTCACTGACAAAAACAACTAAACTCAAAATGTTATAAAAACATTATTTTACAGTATTATTCCCCTAATATTTATATTTTTAATTGATTTATTTACATATTATAAATCGTATTTTCTCAAATTAATGAAATATAAAAAAATTAACGTTTTTATTGTTTGTTTTTTTTATATGGAAGTTAAAGGGCTAAAAACGCTGTGCAGCAGGAGTCACAGTTCAAACAAACCGCCTGGTTTCTGACCTTTGATTGTTTTCTACCTCTGGGGTTCTTAAGGTGCTCACATTTTTTTAGTTTAGTCATTATTCCCGTTACATTCAGATCACTTGTTAATTAGATATAGACTAAAATACACTCTACCAAGTAGCTGACCTGCCAGTTAAAGGGTTAATGCAAAGAGATGTGAAAGTCTTCATCAAGTTGGTCAGAATGTTTTAAAAAGTGTTCTGTTATTTATAGTTTTTTAGATCAATTTACATACATACATTTTACTCGTATGAGATAAAGAAGTGAAATAAGCATTTAGCGTGTTTGTCACTGTCAGGCTACAGTTTTAATCACTTTCATCTTTTCTATAAATCAACTCTTCTGGTCGTCCTTCACATCTATCGATGGTTTTATGGATGAATTTTCAGAGAAAAGTGTTAAAAAGAGCTCGTTATTTGTTATGAGACAGTCTTCATAAAACTAGTTTGGAATGGATGAATTGTGTGTTCGGTTTGATGGTGTTAAAATGTGTTTGCTGTTTTGGTGACTGATCCAATCAGCTGATAGGACAGATTCTCTATGTGGGGTTTGGTTGTTAATGATGCTGCTTGTTTTAACAGTGGAACTATTGACAGTTTATATATTTATACAGCAAACTGTGTGACAGATGAAGCTCATCTGGGATGTTATTTTCATTTATTGTTTAAAGAAAGATTTGATTGTAACTGGAAATCCTTGAAAAGTGACTATAAAAGTGTCAATTTAATACAAGTCTAAATAAAGTTTTACCTCAGCGTTCACCATCTTTGGATTATTTGAAATAGTTTATGAATAAACATGACCACACCGTGTCCTGCAGCAGCAGGACGTACAGTAGCATAGTAATTCAGAGAGTTTGTTTGAAACTAACTAAATAATTAGCATTTTTAAAACTCTTTGTTTACAGTGTAAAGTTATACAATTTGGGTAAAAATCATTCTAAACTCAACACTTGCAAATGATCGTTTTTAATGTTTTCAACCAGGTTAAATCATTTGTCCTTTTTTAGCCAAATAAGACGTTTTTTGTAATATTCTCTGAATTCAGGCTTACTGGACCCCAGTAGAGCAAACCAATGACACTTTTGACATGGGTGTGATACTAAGGATGTTATTTATTTTAATTGTTTATTTCATTCAAAAGAGAAAAAAAAACAGAATTTACATAACACAAAATAAAAAGAGCAGAGAAAAGAAAAAAAAAATCTTACTTTTACTGCTTCTTTTTACAAAACAAAATTAATCCAAATCAATTTCCATGACATTCCTGTTCTAACTTGTAAACTTAGTCATAGACACCATCTTAATTTACTACCTCAACCAAATGACTGTCCTTTGAAGAACTAAAACAAAGATACATTATAGGGAAAATATATTTTTAAGTACCTTCAGTCAGAATGATATTTTAACTAAACCCCAGAAAACTGCTTTAGAAAATATGGTTTCCAAAAATAGCCTAAGGTGCAATATCAGAACTATATAACTGGTTACAGACTATCAGCAATGAAAGTTCTGCTTCAAAGCAGTTGACTGCTTCACTGTCTCTGCTCGTGATCTTGAGCCGGTCCGGACCAAAACGGGTCGACTGCACAGCGGCTCGGTTGACCTCAGACTGTCTAGGAGTTCAGTGATGCTCTGGTCAGGATCTGGGAGATGCTCCTGAACAACATCCATAAGGAGCCCTGATGTTGTCAGCATGCTACCAGCAGGTGGAGCCATACAAACTAATGAGAGCCGTTTCGAGCTGCTGCAGTGACGTTTTAACTAACTGGACTGACCTGATGCTTCAGGTTAAATTTCTTAGGTATTTGAAATTCAGCCTCTTTAGGTTGGTCATTTTTATTTTCATCAATCCGTTAGTTTTAGTAACTAACACATTACCCATTTCATATCAGGATGGAGATCCAGCAAATTTATTTTACAATTGAAATTTGATTTTAAAAGTTGTTTTAAAAACCTGAACTTTAGCCATAAAGTTGTGACTGTTCAGCAGCAGTGTCTCTTCTGATCTGACGAGTCATGAGTGTTGCTCCAGTCAGAGGACTACTTCCCGTTTATAAAGGCCCCTCCCACTTTCAGTGATGTCAGCAGTGGGTGTGGTCTTTACTGTAGCTAAATAACTGATAATCACTTCAAAACGACCCTTTAATGAATGAGTAAAGTCAGAGATTTGCATCATTTAGAACTAGCCAAACCTTTAGTCCTGGTTTGAGTTTCTTGGTCTCTGGATTACAGTAACAACAGACCAACAAACAACAGTAAACATTCTGAGTTTATTAACAAAAACTCTCAGTAGTTTGACAGTAGGAAATAAATAGCTCATCTGTTTACTTCATAAATTAAATAGTCTGAGCTGAGAAGAAATCATTTAGCACGCCATTCCTTTTTGTCATCAGATGTTCTCAGATCAGCGCTTCATTAGCTGGGTGAAGGACATGTTTAAGATCTAAGGGTATCTGGGTTAAAAAAGACTGCTAAATAAAGTTATCTGAATTTTTCAGAGAGGGCATTCTAGCATCCAGCTTGTGGTTCTTCCAAACTTTAAGCCCCTCCAAAAACATTGTGAACAGTATGAGGACATCACTGTTACTGATTTACAGAGGGACGGCTCAGAGCAGCGTTACTCGTTTAACTGAAAGGGTTTAGTGAACACCTGGTAGAACATCGAACTCCATTTTCATTCTGAGAGCCACAGAATGACCGAGTGTCCTGAGTGGAGACCGTACAGATGAACCAGCAGCCATCCTCCTGCTGGGCTCAGTGGGAACTCACAGTCAGAGTGGTGAGAATCCCAGGGGTCGTCGGGGTCGGTTGTGGTGTGTGGGTTGCTGTCTGAAAGAAGTAGAGCTGAAAAGGAAACTGGAGTCAGTTGATGCATTTTAATATGCATGTCTGATAGGCGGTTACGCTAACGGAGCTCACTGACCTTACAGCCGATGGCCAGCAGGGTGTGTAGGAGGACGATGGTCACCACGGTGCCCACAGCCATCACTCTGGTGTCGTCACGGACAACAGGCCAGAAGGTGAGGACCAGGACTGAGCCAGAGATCACCATGGCAACCACTATCAGCGTCCACTGCAGCCACTCGAATGGTATGGTCCACAAGATCTGGAGAAGATGTTCACCAGTCAGCCATGATAACGTGACCATCATTTATCTACAGTAAGGACCACACCCACTGGTGACATCACTCAATGCAGGCGGAGTCTCTAGAAAAAGGAAGAAGTCCTCTGACTGGAGCAAGATTCATGGCTATTTAGATCAGAAGAGACACTGCTGCAGATCAGTGACTAATTTTCTAGTATTTAAAACAACTCTTGCTCAGAAAAGTCCTTCTGATGCATCTGAACGCCACACTAGAATATAACAAGAGACCGTTTATGTTTGCATTATTCTACACACACAAAAATGTCACTTCATTGTCCCAGATGTTTTGTGCTATTTTAATTCAAGAACTTTTAAATCAAATCAATGTCACAGTAAAATTCAAGCATTTCAAGGTACAATAGGTCATTTGCAAAACAAATGAGTTTAAAATGTTTTTTCAGGCCTCTTAATAATGTTCTAACTTAGTATAGCTATAAATATATTGTGGTGATTAAAAAAAGAAAAAACCAGCAAAAGAAATTAATAAAGTGGTTGTCTTGCAGTTCTCTAAAAACCTCAGTCAATCATACGTTTTGGACCGAAAGCAACTATTGGACAATCCGGCTGTCTGTCTCGCCGAAGCGCTTCACTTCCGCACTGCTTGGATCCTCCATTAATGCGTGCTGGAGCATTTTTCAGCAGAACATCCCAAAAGTGAGAGAAGGACAGAAACAGCTGTCTGTTGTTGCTTCAATTTTAGGAAAAAATACCAGAGTCCCAAAAAGAAAAACACCTTTCAGCTAGCAGAAAGCTAAAAACGTTTGGAGGTAGAAAGTGGAAAAACAAGGGAGAACATTAGCATAGTGTTTCAGTGACTGGTGTTTTGCTCTCTCTTGTTACTGTGGTAATGTGTGTTCCCTTGTCCGGAAGAGGCGCGGCATAAGGATTATACCCAACGGGAGGGGTGAGAGCTTTGTTTCAAATAGCTAGCGATACCTAGCTCGCTTGAAAATGACCTATATCACCTTTAGGAAGATTTTGGCTTGTTTTAGAGCAGCAGTTGTTTTAGATTCCTGAAAATCAGCTGCTAATTTGTCACTGATCTGCAGCAGTGTCTCTCCTGATCCTCCTAAACTGGCCATGAGTTTTTCTCTGGTCAGAGGACTACTTCCCGTTTCTAAAGAGTCTGCCTGCTTTGAGTGATGTCACCAGTGGGTGTGGTCTTTAATGTGGGTAATTATTGATAGAATGCTTCTCAAATATCCCTTCAACACCATACAGCCCTGAGTAGTTGAGACGTGGCCTCCCATAGACCTCTGAGGGTCTGCTGTGGCATCTCAAATCAAACCATCAGCAACAAGCTGAAGCTGGAAGGTCTTCTGGAAAGGTGAAGAGGGGATGTACTCACTGATGTGGGAATGAAGATAAAGAGGGAGTAGCCGTAGACGCACACCGTCTCCAGGAAGGAATAGGCTCCGATCTGCCTCTCCGCCCCCTGCCTCCAGGTCAGAAACGCCCACAGACCGACCGGCACCAGCCAGGCATACATGAAGATCACTGCTGCAGCGATGGTTACTGCAGAGAAAAGAGACAGACTCAGCGTGCTGAACAAACACCCAGGAGCACCTCAAACAGGACTGACCTCTGTGGAACTGTGGTCTGTAGTGGTAGCTAGGGTTCCCCATCTGGCTGAGGAAGGAGGACAGGTTCCCACTGATCGCTACAGAGAACACCAACGTCACACAAATCCAGAACGGTCCTACACACAACAAAAAACAAGTCACAACGGAGGTCCTGCAAAGAGGTCAAAGGTTAGAGCTTTATTTTCTGACTGCAGCATCATACCTGTTCCTTTTAAAGCCATTTGGTTCTAAATTATTTAGATAGAGACCCGTTTTAATGAGATCAGGGTCTGAAAATATCCACTAACAAGTGTAACAAAAAGCCACAAGCATCCATACCACATTCTATCAGCATTCCTTTATACATCTGTTACCAGTCTGACCAGGCCGTCTTAAACACCTGTTAGTATGATGTCATCATAAGTGGACAGACAGTGTTTTAGGGCCACTCAGACCTTCATCCACCACCACGAGGACATCATATTCAGTATTTCCTAAATGAGTTTGGGAGACGTCACCATAAAGATCTGGGTTGCTCCTCAGGTGGTGTTTGATGAAGTTTCTTCCAGGTAGTGGTGTCACTGAACCCTTCACTCGGTCCAGGACCTGCACGGACAGAGAGTCAACGACTCATAACCATCACACTACATCATCACACAGTGTGTGTGTTAGTAAACAGGGCGTGGTTAAAGGATGTGACATCATACCTGCACTGTGTCCACATTAAAGAAAGACTGGTAGTACTCAAAGGTCCAGAAGCCACCACCTGATTTCTGTCCTCCTAGGAGCTGGGAGAAGACATTCATCTGATGTCATCTTATGACATCATCTATGATGACTATGGGTCATTCTGAAGTGATGTTCTAGCAGTTATTTATCTACAGTGAGAACCACACCCACCACTGACATCACACAAAGTGGGTGGAGTCTCTAGAAACAGGAAACACTCCTCTGACCAGAGCACTACTTACAGGAGTCAAATCAGGAGAGACACTGCTGTAGATTTGTGACAAACTAGCAGCTAACTTTTGGGGATTTAAAACAACTCTAGCTCAAAAAACGTAATACTCTGGTTCTTAAGAATGCTTAAAATCCTTGAAAATGATTGATTTGTAAGAAAATTTATAAAATTGTAAATGAAATTAGCTAAAATGTACAAATTAGCAGCTAATTTCCTGGTATTCAAAACAACTCTTTCTCAGAGTCATACTGATGCAAGAACGCTCCATTACCCGTTAGTAAACCTCTACAGCTCAACATGAGACCATTTGTTTAGTTTTTGGTGTTTATACTGCTGCAGCAGGATGTACAGTAAATCTTTATGTAAATGTCTCACATCTCTATAGAGCTTTTCTAAGTCATGGACTACCATCATCAGTCATTCATACGTTGATGGCAGTGAGCTACATTGTAGCCACAGAGGCGAAGCGACCAGACACAGGTGATGTGGGTGAAGTGTCACACAACAACAAAGTAACCCAGCTGGAAGCAGGGTTCGAACCAGCTGCATAAGGTCTACCTACTGACCTACAGCCATCCAGAGAACTAGCAAAGTTACTCAGACTTTGTTTGTTTGAAGCAAATTCAAGCTGCTTCATGCTAAATTGTGGAGGTTTACAAACAGGTACAGGGCCGGGTATCGCTAAATATTTTTCGATACTACTACTTTAACGATACCTGGTTTTTGATACTGGTACCTTAACAATACTTTTTTCGGTACCTATATGTATAATTCTGAGAGAAAATAAAGTACTAAATGTTTTTTTTAAATTAAACAAAAAAACATTGTTTTACGATATATTCATAGTTTATTATTTATTACATACCTCGGTAACTTTCTGTTATCCGTCTTTCCTCTTACGCACCTTCTGATGCAGACAGGAAGCTCGGGGTCCGAATTTTTTTTTTGTTATAGTCTTTCTGTACCTGGCGCTGCAGCTGCTAGTTAATTCCATACGTGATGCTTTGCTTTTTGATTAATAGCTGGTATTCCTGTACTTCACGGCACAAATCTCATTGCATCATTACGGTCCTTACTGTAGATCAATACCTGATAGAACGATGCTTCAGAATGATTTCAGAAAACAAAACAACAACTAACTACGGGTGTTTTTGTCATGATGAATATTTTACCTCTGAACTCTCCTCCTGAATGTCCTCATCCTCTGACAGGTCCAACTTCACCTCTTCCCCAGCTGTTGTGGTGGGAGAGTTTGATGATGACAGACTGAGTGTGGGGGCCCCGGGGTCAGCAGACAGCAGCTCTTCTGCTTCTGCAAACTCTGCAGACAAAGTAGAGCAGGAAGCAGCTCAGGCTACGTAAATAAGTTCAGATGCAGAGAAAACAAAACCTGCTCCAGTTCCGTCCATAAGGCTGAACTACAAAGTCAGATTTCCTGCTTAACTGATGATGTTGAGGTCAAAGTCAGAGTTTAACCAGGTGATTTATGGGTCAGAATCAGAGAGAAATAAAGTGTTAGATGGTTCTGACCCGACCCAAACAGCAGTGGGTATGAACTCACTGATTTAATATTCCTCTAAATGGGAATGCTGGTTTTCCTGTTTCACTCTCCAGTAATACGACCTGCTGGCTTATTAAACAAGTCAATGGATCGACAGATGGACATAGAGACAGGTGGATGGATTGACTGTTAGAGGGTAATATGGATGGGGGGATAGATTGTTGGTTGGTTATTTAATTGGATGAATGGAAGGATGGATTAATTGGTTAGTAGGTAGACTTTATTTGAACTTTCTCTCAGCTCTGTCTCACGTCGCCTTCATGTAATCTTTTTTTTTATTACACCATGATGAAGACAGACAGCAGGGGATGATGGGAGACTGAAACACGAGGCAGTATGTGACCTGTGACCTTTACCTTGGAACTGCAGGTCATGTGGACTAGCCATGGCTTTAGTAGACAGACAGCACCTTTATGGGAAACAAAAAACATTATAAACAAAGTTAGACAAAACACCTCATGACGCCCAAAACGTAAACTAAGAAACCAGCGGTGACAGACTTGATTTAATCGAACATGTGTTCATTTACGAAGCAAGAGGCGCTTTCACGCAGCTAAAAAGACACATAAAGTCCTCTAACGGAGTCCAACGTGTGAAAAACCCACCTGTCCGGTTCACGGTACAACCATAGAGACACGAACACACCGGACTCAAGCTGACGTTAAGCTGTTCCGTCGTTAGACGCTCTAACGATGCGTCTAATCGGTGTTTAGAGCTTGGTGCTCTCAGCACTTCCGGGACACGTCACCACGTAAACAAAGCAGTCACGTGATCATGAGAGCAGCCGTGATCTTTTTAATTGTTTTACCGCCCTCTTCCGGTCAATCCATCCAAAACCTTCAGGACTTTGATATATTTTGTGTTATTTTTTAATTTCAGTAGATTTTATTCAGTCATTTCATTATCATGTATTCTGAGGCTGTTTTTTGTGGGACTTTAACTTGACCGGCCCATGTTTTCATTTGTCTCACAAATCTTTTCATGCTTTCCGATTTTTGCACACAGACAGGCCCACTGCCGCTGACCTCAGGGTCCTAACCAAACATGACACAGATATAATCTTCAGGTCCTCTGCATTCTGTATTTAAATAGCTCTTTAAGACATCGCTGGACAATAAAGAGACGCTCCTGAATCAGGTTTGGGCCTTGGACTGGACAGATCTTGTCAGGAGCTGTCCTTCAGCACCACGGCTGATAGAGGCCTTTTTCTGTTTAAATATCTTGTAAACCTATTATTTTAAAGCTACTCCTTGAAAACAATGAGTTAAATTTGCCAAGGAGCCAATCTCCTATTTAAAAAACCAGTCAAATCTTTATGAGAGTTTGCAATATTATCACAATCTTAATAGACAAAAAGTAAACATAAATATAGCTGGTATATAGAAGTCAACTTCCTCACAATTTGTCAGAAGTTCTGGATGTGAACTGACACTTATTTTATATTTGCAGCAGATGAGTCAGGAGAAGAAGACCACACTCCTCTTCTTTTTAAACTTTATTGATAATTTAACAAATTGACACAAAATGCAAGGGTATTAAAACCACAGCCACAGGTTGAAGGGTAACCCACAGAATAGGCAGAGGAAGATATGGTTTTGCTAATTGTAAACATAACATGCAACATTATTAAATCACATGGAATTTTTCAAAAGATTTGGTGAGGATTGGATTGTAGAGCAGAGGTCTCCAACGCTGCTCCTCAAGGCTCATTGTCCTGCAGATTTTTCCTGCTCCGACACCTGATTTTGATGAACAGGTTTCTGCAGAACTTGAGGACATGCAGAGCAGGTCATTCAGTCATTTGAATCAGGTGTGTTAGAGCAGGGCAACCTCGAAAACCTGCAGGACAGTGGGCCTCGAGGGTTGTAGAGAACAGAAGGGTCAAATGACCACCTTCTTCAGAACCCTCAAAAATAAAGTTAAGCTCCCCCATAGCACCTGCTGAAAAAATATTATGGAGCCGCCACTGTAAATGTCATATTGATCAAAATTATGATAGTAAAGCCTGAGTGTTTTTGCATAGTTGCCTATTGTGAAATAACTGTGACATATGCAGCATTTTATTTTTAATAAGAACAAGCAACAGTCCAATAACAAAATAAATAACATTCTGACAGAATTGAGATGTATAAATTGTTATTCAATATTTTTCCAAAGAACAAAATAAAGAATAAATGCTCTGGTTCCAAACTGTTGTGAGAAGAGAACTCTGGTAGCCAACTTAAATCCATTCCTTTGGTCTGCATATTTTTGCATGAATAGATCTTTGAAATAGTCTCAAATTAAAAATGTCATTCATCAAATGTTGCAATTGTTTACAGCTTCATAGGAATATTATTTATTTATTAAGCTCTGTGGCATCTGAAAAAGGTTTTTGAAACAAATACATCAATAAAACAGCTTTGTAGGTCTTTTTGAACGTGTTCTTCACAGCTGACTTTTGAGGAAATGTTATACTGTTTTATTGTACATAACTAGGTAAAACTGTAATTTTAAAACAATGTACTCAACATAAATAAAAATAAAACAAAGCTAGAAAGCCAAATGTAAAATAAATATCAGCAAACATATAAAAGATTATAGAAGTTCAGGTTATTTGTTGCCTTTACATGAGAACGTATGCAGGAACAGCATTGCAAATACCCTATATTTGATTCATTTTCTGTTTATACAACATCATTTTTTAAAACTCCTTGTTATCAGAAGATGACAGATGAACTCCAAATACAAAAATATTGGTAAATATATTTCAGAAAATGCAAAATATTTGGATAACACAAAATAGTGTCTCCAAAATATTATCTATTTCTTTAAACAAACAGGCTACTGACAGGCATAATATAAGTGCATTTAGCAATTTTGGAAAAAAATCAATAAAACCACCACATATTTTATATAAAACCATCAGCACCAAACGATAGAATACAGATATGGTAAACGTAAAGCTATGTTGCTCACAATCTTTTGTTTACTAAGAATATGATATGTGAGAAAACTCCAAAAATATATTATTGGAAAAGTTTGTATCAAAAACACCAGAAAGTACTTTTTAATCAAACAATAACAGAACCCCCCCCCCCCCCCCCCCCCCACATTTCTCATTGGCACACTTGGTCTAGAGGCAGAGGTTTGAACTGACATTAACTTAGAAGAGATTACTTATCAAACATGAACTGAAGACCGTGCCCATTGCATGACACAAGATTCCCTACCTGACCCTTCCCGGGCTCCGTAGTAAACAAGCGGAACGTTTGTGACACTCGTTTTCTCGTCGGAAGGCTAAAGCAGAGCCACACATTAGTCGCCATTTTTGCTCCATGTGGTCTTCCGGTTGTCACCAGAGCTCTGAAGGTTGATCGTCTCCCGGTGGAATCAAGATGATCTCGCTACGAGCTGCCAGGAGGATGTTTTGTGCTGCGGCTCAAACAGCAACTACTCCTGCTTCAACCAGCCGCTGGGAAAAACTCAAATCCAGTAAAGCAGGTGAGTTTAGTAGGAGACAACTAGCTAGTAACTAGCTCACAGATAGGGAGACAGCCAGCTAGTAACTAGCTCACAGACAGGGAGACAGCTAGCTAGTAACTAGCTCACAGACAGGGAGACAACTAGCTAGTAACTAGCTCACAGACAGGGAGACAACTAGCTAGTAACTAGCTCACAGACAGGGAGACAACTAGCTAGTAACTAGCTCACAGATAGGGAGACAGCCAGCTAGTAACTAGCTCACAGACAGGGAGACAACTAGCTAGTAACTAGCTCACAGACAGGGAGACAACTAGCTAGTAACTAGCTCACAGACAGGGAGACAACCAGCTAGTAACTAGCTCACAGACAGGGAGACAGCCAGCTAGTAACTAGCTCACAGACAGGGAGACAACTAGCTAGTAACTAGCTCACAGACAGGGAGACAACCAGCTAGTAACTAGCTCACAGACAGGGAGACAACTAGCTAGTAACTAGCTCACAGACAGGGAGACAACTAGCTAGTAACTAGCTCACAGATAGGGAGACAGCCATCTAGTAACTAGCTCACAGATAGGGAGACAGCTAGTTAGTAACAAGCCCACAGACAGGGAGACAACTAGTTAGTAACTAGCTCACAGACAGGGAGACAACTAGTTAGTAACTAGCTCACAGACAGGGAGACAACTAGCTAGTAACTAGCTCACAGATAGGGAGACAGCCAGCTAGTAACTAGCTCACAGACAGGGAGACAACTAGTTAGTAACTAGCTCACAGACAGGGAGACAACTAGTTAGTAACTAGCTCACAGACAGGGAGACAACTAGTTAGTAACTAGCTCACAGACAGGGAGACAACTAGCTAGTAACTAGCTCACAGATAGGGAGACAGCCATCTAGTAACTAGCTCACAGATAGGGAGACAGCCAGCTAGTAACTAGCTCACAGACAGGAAGACAACTAGTTAGTAACAAGCCCACAGACAGGGAGACAACTAGCTAGTAACTAGCTCACAGACAGGGAGACAACTAGCTAGTAACTAGCTCACAAACAGGGAGACAACTAGCTAATAACTAGCTCACTAACAGGGAGACAGCCAGCTTGTAACTAGCTCACTAACAGGGAGACAGCCAGCTAGTAACTAGCTCACAGACAGGGAGAAAACTAGCTAGTAACTAGCTCACAGACAGGGAGACAACCAGCTAGTAACTAGCTCACAGACAGGGAGACAACTAGCTAGTAAATAATAATAAATCTCACATCCTGCATGATGATCTGATTGTTTTAATTCTTCAGTATTTCATTGAAAGCACCAATAATGTTTGTTTTAATTAATCTGGTCTGGATCTGTATCGACCCTCAGAACCAGAATCTGTTCATCTCTATTTGAAACTGTAACAAAAATATTGGTGTAAGAACAAAAATATCGTCTTTTACAAGACAAGGAAGTGAAATAATTTTGAGTAAACATGTACTGTTCATGTGTAAATCATCACCAATATGAGGTGCTGAAAAATCTTGAAAACTCACTTTCAAAATACTTGAGTTTTATTTAGTCCGAGGTGTAAGAGCCCTGATTGAATGAAGACACCCACTGAGTAATGTCTAACTTGAACACCAAAGTTCCAGCTGAGCTGTGTCCTCTCCTGCTGCAGGTGCATGGTGTCGCAGCTTGCTGTCCGATTACAGAGAAGCTTGCAGGGAGGCGGTTGTTGGTGCCTGGGAACGGCCGCTCAAAACATCCGCGTACGTGACTCTACTGGGAGGGGCCTGGGCCTGTTTCTACACCAAACCGGACCGGTCATCGTTTGAAGCCACCCTGCTGGATTACTCGAATCTGCTGTGTCTGTTATCACCGTGGACACGCAACGGCACGTCTGACGGCCACGTCCAGAGTCTAGTGAAGCTTCACAACGAGGGTCGGCTCCGCTACGTCAGCCTGGGTATTCTCTGCTTAGTTTACCGCGCTGACTTTGACCCCGACGTCACGCTGTATGAAGCTCAGTGCTCCAACCTTTCCACACCCTGGAGAGAGCTCCCTCAGCGGGTACTTGACATTGGGTTCACTGGTTACTGGTGGATCCTGGACTCAAAGATGAAGGATTATGATGTTAATGTGGAAGAATTTAA
The DNA here is from genome assembly GCA_006937965.1 of Callopanchax toddi. NCBI lineage: Eukaryota > Metazoa > Chordata > Actinopteri > Cyprinodontiformes > Nothobranchiidae > Callopanchax > Callopanchax toddi. The sequence continues at coordinate 697,612 of SSNR01000250.1, read as the reverse complement.
GCACTTGCCAGCACACATGCAGGCCACATCCCCACCCAACGCCCAGGAGGTGGAGAGGAATGAGAGGTTACACAATGAGTCCTGGTTACCTCTGACAGTGGAGGATGAGGAGGGAGAGACAGATGGTGGGGACAGGAAGGAGAGAGTCAGTCAGCAGACTCACTCATGAACAAACTCACTTTTCACACAAAGAGACAAATTACACTCTCAGTCCTGAACTGCTCTCAAGCTCACATTTTATCCATGACTGGAATCAGCTCATCACATTCAGTCATGAACTTTTGGAAACTTTTTTGAAAATAAAATGAAATGTTTCACATAATTATTTATTCCATCTCATTTGTTTTGCAGATTGTGTTCTTTTATACCGTAATCCACGTTGATAAATCTGTCATCTTTTACTAGATTCTTAGTTTTATTTATGCATATTAAAAAACCAAAAACTGATTTGCTGTTTGCTGGTCGGGGGTGGGATAGGAGATTTAGAGTGGAACTGATTCACAAGGTTTTGCAACAATATGCTGGCCGTACCACCTGGACAGCACTCAGCATGAGAAGTAGGAAGATAGAGGGGCTGACCCCACCAAGCGTCAGAGCATGGGGCCCCATGTACTAAAAGACCCAGCCGCCATGAGGAGACAAACCGCAACCACCAAGGCCAGAAGAGGGTCGTCAGTCTTAAATGAAATCTAAATTGTACTATATGACATTCCAATGTAGTAGTATCATCCAGGAAACTACTAAAAGAAAGACTTATAATATATACAAATAATACATCATAACCTGAGGCATTTTAAATGTTTATGATAACAGCAATGAGGTACATTATAATTTAATGCCTCTTTTATCTCTAAGTGAGCAGCTAATTTAACTCATTTGAATCAAATAGAGGGTAAACTTTATGAATCTGCACAATCCTAAAAACAAAGGTGTGAGAGCGAGGTGACAATAAGATGTAAAAAACTGCTTTATTAATGAGGAAACACCAGAGAGATTTAAACAGTACATTTAATACTATAACCATAAAATACTAACATCAGATAATAGTAATAATAATATTTCTTGTAATACCATAAATGTTAACAGTGTGTCAAAACATATGGAAATTCTTAGATCCAACAGTTAAAAAAGACAGGGGTCAGAGGTCAGGAAGATGGAGGATTTTATGGACTTAGGTCCAACAGTCCAGAGTGATGAGGAGTGTAGAAAAGAGGTGAAGAAACATGTTCATGGAGGTTGGAGTGGATGGAGAAAAGTGTCAGAAGTGATGTGTGATAAAAGAGGAAGGTGTAGAAGACAGTGGTGAGCCCAGCAATGCTGTAGAGCCTAGGAACTCAATAGGCCGCCCACCAGCCTCTTATCTCTGGCCCTCAAGCCATTTACTGTGTCCCCAAGGTGTCATTATAAAATCCACCACAAGTCGGCGTGACACCTCCCACACAGCTCCAGGAAGAGGAGCTGCTGCTCTATGCACACGAGGCCAGGCGGAGATGGTTTGGACTGTAGAGGAGGGACCGTGAATATATCAGTAGAAGGATGCTGAAGTGGGAACTGCCAGGCAGGAGACCTACAGTAGAGGAGATTTATGGATGCCGTGAAAGAGGACATGAAGCTGATTGGTGGAGAGTAGAGGATGTAGAGGACAGGGTTACATGGAGACACATGATTCACCCTGAAGGGAAATGCTGAAAGGAAAAGAAAAAATACAAATGACAAAATAATGAATAAAACCTCTTACTACAAACACACAAACCCTCAATCTCTTTATACAATCCAGACATTTAAAATGTACAAAAATATTTTTAAAACGATGGGAATGATGATTCCAGCTGCTAAGCTGCTGTAGAGGAGATCTACATAACGTATGTGGATTGTTCCACAGACGTCCTGTTAGAACTAATGTCAAATAAAGATGGGTTTCATTTTAGGAGTCAAATTGTGGAATGTTGTTTGTGTTTCTGAAGCTTCAAGATGCATCAAAATAAAACAGTGGTTGGTCCTTGAATATCATTGGCCAACAACAGGAAGTGTCTTTAATTCCCACAGGCCATGTCAGATCTGACCCAAACTTCAAGTGGACTAAATTTAGTTCAGGATGTTTGCTATTTTTGTTGTTGTTTTTAACCCACAAGGCAATGAGTTTTAATCTTGCAGGGGTTGTCAGACCCATATTTGGAGTAGGGGTGGTGGGGTTCAGGGTCAGAGTTCAACAAGGTGACGAGGGCCTTCAGCGTTATTTGCAGCTTTAATTTGGTTTCATGATTTTTCTCTATAGGTATTATTAACTATGGCTCAACTCTGCCACCTGCTGGCACAAATTAGTGTCTGCAGTCTCCTTAAAATGTGAACTCTGGATATTTTAGGCCCAAATCAGAAAAGGTCTGCCATTAGAACGTTGTGCTTTGGAAACATAGTTTATTACAGATCAGAGCATATATTTCTTCAAGTATTCATTAAACATATACAAGTATTCATATATACTATATATGCAACAATATGAGGACAGCTCATACTATACAGTCCAGTCTAATAAGACAAAAATGACTCAGAACCTGCTTTAACACAACTTCAGCCAAACCTCTGAAAGATTTCTAAAGATAAACACTAGAACTATTTTATACCCTGGACAGCTGCTCACTGTGATGATGTGCAGCCAGTGGATGTCTTCATAAACAGAAGGGTTAACAACACGAGGATCAATCATTCTGACAGGATCAGGAAATGTCTGCTCGGGTGTGGACGATCAAGGGTTTGCTTTTTGTTCTTCTTAGAGCCGTTGTACCACTGAACACATCATCAACTTATAAACTGAATGTATTTCTAACATGAGCATTTATTGACATGAAATCCTGACCAGATCTCTGTACCTACACATTCAAACAGTCTTATGTTCTCACACACTATGTGTGATTAAATGACCCAGGGGAAAAGATTGAACACACGAAGAAAGGAAGGTACAAAAAAGCATGGAAAGATTGTATTTGGATTGATGAAATCCAGGAATAAAAGTCTCGTCTTGCCTCGCCTTCTTCCGCTTATCCGAGTCTGAGTCACAGGGGCAGCAGATTCCCAGGCCGTCCTCACCCCCGCCACCTCCACTAGCTCCTCTGACAGGACCCCAATTTGATCCAGGCCAGATTGGAGATGCTTTCCCCAGCGTGTCCTGGGTCGACCTGGGGGCCTCCTGCCAGCAGAACCTGGCTGAAACACCTCCTCAGATGGGCGTCTAGGAGGCATCCAGACTAGATGCCTGAGCTACCTCAGCTGGCTCCTCTCAATATGGGGGAAGCAGTGACCCTGAGTCCCTTTCAGGTGTCTGAGCTCCTCACCCTATCTCTCAGGCTGAGCCCGGCCACCCTGCAGAGGAAACTCATTTCAGGCTCTTGTATCTGCAATCTCGTTCTTTCGGTCATTACCCAAAGCTGATGACCAGGTGAGGATTAGGATGTAGATCGACTGGTAAATAGAGAGCCTTGCTTTCTGGCTCAGCTCCTTCTTCACCACGACCGATCGGTTCAGCGTCCATCACTGCAGGCGCTGCCCCAATCCGCCTGTCGATCTCCTGCTCCCTCCTTCCATCACTCATGAACAAGACTCAGAGATACTTAAACTCTTGGGGCAGGACCTCTCTCCTGTTTTTGGTCGAGAACCATGAGGATGGATGACAGTATGAAACAATATTACTTGTGTTCCATCAATAGGTTAGACATAAAATGTTCAATAATTCAAAAAGTATAGTGGCCTTGTGGGCAGGGCTTCCTATTGGCTGGTTTTTAGTCTCGGTTGCTGGTTTTTCTCTCCAGATCTGGAAACACTGGTCAGAAGAGTTGTTCATGAGCCAAGGACTACTTGTGGAGAGTTTTAGATGGACCTGGAACTAGCAGATGAAAAAACACGAGTAATGCTCCAGCATCGTAGCAGCTTTCCAGGCAAGACAGTAGAAAAAGCAGGTTGAAGCATGTTTAATATTTGCACACCAACATTTAGATGATTGGATGAGTTGTTGGGTGAGAATTTTATGTCAATAGAACCATAAAGTCTAAAGGTTCTACTAAAGGTAGTGGTGTTCTGATTTTATCAGCTGTATTTATCTCTCTTTAAAATCCAGTGCAGTCGTGTGTTTTTCTGTCTTGTTTTATTTTCAGATTTCAGCTCTGACCATATTTTCAGCATGGCCATTTCCATGTGGTTTTAAAACATCATTTTAAAAATCTCACTGTTTTTTCATCAGGATCATGAAGACGTCTTTAGGACATATGAGGTCCTTTCTGGACTACTGGACTGTGAGACACGATGGACGCCGTGTGACATCATGCCTGTCGATGGAACTGGGTCACTGGTGTTTACTGTTGACGTGTCTGCTGACAGACGCAGGATGAATCCTGAATTATACAGCTCCATTTTCTGCTCACATTCACTCAAATGCTTTTGCATCCAACACTTCACATTAGAGATGACCCAAAAAGCACTTCAAAGGCAGCACAACAGTTGCTCGAGGCAAGAAGATGAAATGTTCCTCGGGTGAGTCAGTCGCTTGACCTCCACCCGGATGAGCGTCACTTCCTGGAGACCTAATGGACGACACAAAGACCCTCAAACCAGCAGCAACTGAGGACAGAGTTGGTCAAAGCTGCTGAAGTTCATCTGAAATCATACAATTTGGTTTTATTTGAGATGCTGCAGAAAAACAAACACATATAAAAACTGAATCTGTCAAAAGGGACTGGTAACAAAGTCAATGCTGAACACTTTTACATAGATATTGCTTGTTTTCTTTTTTTTAATATTATGCTCAGTCTATGTTTGAGCTATTTTAATGACCAATTCCTGACTTAGAGGTTAAATCAGCAGCTGAGTGTCAGATTATTAGAAACGGGGCAGCGGGTAGGGATGGTCTGCTGATCAGGAGCTGAGACCAGACCAGTGCTGCAGTACTTTGGTCAGGATACCGAACCCTAAAGTTTCCTCCTGAGCGCCGTCCACTGCTCCTCAGGGAGGGGTCAAATCAGACAAATAATTTCCCCAAGGGGACAATAAAGGATGAATTATTATAAAAAATCTGGCTTTTGTGCAAATCCATAGAAGGAATCAGAAATCATGACGCATTTATCCTGTTTAAACTGGACCTGAAGAGTTCTCACAGCTTGAGTCTGGATTACATCCTGCTCTGTTCTGGTTGCTGGTCCCAAAAGGTTTTTGACAGGGGAAAAAAATTAAAATACATTTAAAAACATTCACACAACAAATCAGCTTTTGACCAAAAAACAATGATTCATTCATATTTCCTTTCTTTTTCTCCTTTCATTCTTTCTGTTTTCCTTCTTTCCTATGGCTTTCTTCCTTCCTTCAGAGTCAGAAGATTTGACACCGTTGGAATTTAACACACAGCTCAAATAAATCAAAGCAACACTTTTAATCAGAGTCTGGTATCAAGTCAGTTAAATTTCTGGGATGTTGAGCTGATCAGTTAAATATAGGAGGGGTTGTTTATCAGTGTCAGCTGTTCTAACAACAGGTGCAACAAAGGGACAACAATGAGACAACCCCAAAACAGGAATGGTTTTACAGATGGAGGATACAGACAGTTTTCCCTCCTCATTTTCCTTGGCTGTTTTTCAGTAGTTTAGAGTCTGACTAGGGTCAGTGTCACTGCTGGTGGCATGAGGAGATACCTGGACCCTACAGAGGTCACAGGTAGTCCAACTCCACCAGGATGGAGCATCAATATGTGCCAGAAGGTTTACGGCATCTCCCATTACAGTCTCAGGAGCATGAAGGAGATTCCAGGAGACAGGAAGTTACAGGAGAACTTACTAAATGTAATGCATTACTCTACTTTTGCATTACTTTTAAGTTACTCTCACCAAAACTACTGTAAATATGGATTTGACCATCTGCTCATGACAGTTAGTTCATTCCACATCCAGTGGAAGGTGATGTGATGGATACATGTATAGATATACAACTATCTGGACATCAATCAATCAATCAATCAATCAATCAATCAATCAATCAATCAATCAATCAATCAATCAATCAATCAATCAATCCATCCATCCATCCATCCATCCATCCATCCATCCATCCATCCATCCATCCATCCATCCATCCATCCGTATATTAAAGCAGCTAGGAGGATTATTTTTCTCTGTATCAAAGTTTTCTAAATGTTCTAAATGATATTTCAGGTCTAAACTATGATCTATGGGTTGAGTTCCACAACATCTGTCATTCTGATGAAGACCCTCCTTCCTCCTAGAGACCCCTTTCCATTATTTCTTGCCGCCAACATTTTTCAGCCAATGAAATTCTAATGTCTGCATTCTCTCAACATGCACGCGCATCGACCAAACCTGTACCAGTAGGGGGCGCTGTCGTACAGGACGCTCCGTGTGTTTCTCTGTTTGCGTCTCAGCCTCACGGCTCATTTCTACTAAAAACCTACCCATTCTCCAGCTAAAGATGGATTTATTTTTATTTTTAAACCTTTCACCTCACAGAATGGCAAGGCTTGACAGGATTATGCGTTTATTTTGGTCAGAAAGTTCATCCAGGGCCGAGTCAAGTTCAGCTTCAGAGTACAGCAGCAGCTCGCTGCTAACAGAGCTAATATCAGAAGCAGCAGGGACAGAGAGGGCTCATCAGACCCTCGTAGAGTTGGAATAAGAATTGTGAACTGTGAGTGATTAAACCCTACACATTGAGCTGTACAGTTCATGCCCGCAACGTATATGCGCCGTGTGCACGCGCGCACACGCGACCGGACGCGCGTGTCGAGATGTTTTGAGGAGGAGCCTTTGGACGCTAGATTCAAAAACTGCTCTCTTGATGAAATCCTCCACAATGTGGCATTAACCTATCATATCTATATACAATATATTTAAATCTATACACATATCTCTGTGCACAAGCTCCCTATTCATTAATTTGACTCCTACCTCCACCTGTTTGATTCTCCTTCTGCAGACGCTGCATGACGTGCAGTTTCCTCTGCTCGGTGCACGAGAGAGCGAACTCTCCAACTTCTGATGTGAATAATCTAGTCTTTTAGATTGACTCTTCATCATGAAACTTCTTCTCAGTTCACTTCAGTTTTCTGAGCGCTGCTCTCATATGTCTTAACGGGCACTGGTTGCCGTGAGCGACTTGGGCTGTGTACGCAACTTGGGCAGCGCACTCCTCTGGACTGAGTTCCGAACACGCTTTGAGTTTGCTGCATGGCCCAGACAGAACCGGACTCGCTGCTGTTCACTCATCTCTGCTCTTCAGGAAGTGAAACATTTGGCGCTGAGTGACGTTTCTCCTCTGGAAAACCCACCACTTCATTCCGGGTTAAACATGCACTGTAATGCACATTACTGACGATTGTACCAAGTAAAATGTTACAGATTATTTTTGTAATGCCTTACATTGTCACGTTACAACAAACAGCAATGCATTACTTTTGTAACTCGTTACTCCCAACACTGGACCCAAGAACCAAATGTCCTCTAGTAGACCCTGTGTGCTCACTGCCCAGCACCGTAGGAGCTCTACTGGTATTTACCAGTGAACTTTTTAACTTTTTTTAAAAGTCCAACCAAGGACTACGTAGGTTTGCAAATTAGCTTTTGGCTAAAACACCTCTGAACAAAACAAAAGTTGCATTGTTCAGGTAACATTATCCTCTTGTGCTCTGCCCTCTCTTTGTTAAAGCAGCACTCTGGAGGATTTCAGCAAGAGAGCAGTTTTTGAATCTAGCGTCCAAAGGCTCCTCCTCAAAACATCTCGACACGCGCGTCCGGTCGC
>SSNR01000250.1:626354-689814 GCA_006937965.1 Callopanchax toddi | reverse complement strand
ACTCTGAAGCTGAACTTGACTCGGCCCTGGATGAACTTTCTGACCAAAATAAACGCATAATCCTGTCAAGCCTTGCCATTCTGTGAGGTGAAAGGTTTAAAAATTAAAATAAATCCATCTTTAGCTGGAGAATGGGTAGGTTTTAGTAGAAATGAGCCGTGAGGCTGATATGCAAACAGAGAAACACACAGAGCGTCCTGTACGACAGCGCCCCCTACTGGTACAGGCTTGGTCGATGCGCGTGCATGTTGAGAGAATGCAGACATTTGAATTTCATTGGCTAAAAAATGTCGGCGGCAAGAAATAATGGAAAGGGGTCTCTAGGAGGAAGGAGGGTCTTCATCAGAATGACAGATGTTGTGGAACTCAACCCATAGACAGTGTTGGGGAGAATACTTTGCAAATGTATTCAGTTACAGAATACTGAATACCTGTTTCAAAATGTATTTTGTACTGTATTCCGTTACTTTGCTTAATCCTGGTACTGTATTCTGAATACTTGGAATACTTAGAATACTTCCCCTATAAAACACGATTTAAGTCTATTGCAAAGTGATGTTCTTGATGTTCATTGCACTCCAGATGGAAAGCTCTTAACATGAAACCCACAATTGTGGGGAACCACAACAACATCATCAAGCTAACGTCATTTCAGATACAACACGACACTGTAAATGTGAGAAATGACATCACTAACACGATACAGGCTGTTAAATAAAGCACTAGGGAAGCAAAACTAGAAAGCTAAAACTAACTTTAAGGTGTTTCTTCAGATTAGATTAGAATCTTTGGACGCAGCTAGTAGGTTGTTAGCTGGCAGACAAAGATCGCACTGCACCGTCATATTTCGCTCGCCCCGTTCCTTTTTTAGAGTGAAAATTAGCTTGAATTTCCAGGACATGAATGCACTTATTCCTCCACTGCTGGTAGGTTGATTCAGCTGCGGTTGTGACTCCAACCACTCCATCTCTTGGTCTGAATCCATACGAGGCTAGCTGCTACCTGTTGCTACTAGCTGGTCGAGAGTGTACCCTCGTGTTTTGGTAGGGTTGTTATGGTAACGGAGGCATGTTGTTTAGGGGCATTATGGGATAGATAACCTACACAACATGGAGACACAAGTATTCCAAGTATTCCAATGGTATTATGAAAGTAACTGTATTCTGAATACCATGTTTAAAAATAGTAACTGTACCGGAATACAGTACGTCAAAATAGTATTCTAAATACAGTATTCTAAATTCCGATACTACCCAACACTGCCCATAGATCATAGTTTAGACCTGAAATATCATTTAAAACATTTAGAAAACTTTGATACAGAGAAAAATAATCCAGAGAGCCGCTTTAACTGATAGAACAACACCTCAAAATAACCCAAACATCCATTCCCTGCTCTGATATAAATGGTTGGTCTGAATTTGTGAGTGATGTAATGATGGATGCTAACAGAGTTGTTCATGATCGTCTACACACTCTGACCCCGAGCAGGAAGAGAAAGAAAAACATGAAGGGGGTGGGGAGGGTTGTCTGGCCACCATGTTGACCTCATTGACCACAACAGGGACGTAGTGGTGCGCACACACACACACACACACACACACACACACGCACGCACGCACGCACGCACGCATGCACGCACACACACATACACACTGAGTGAACAATATGTAAACACAGAATGAGAACGACAATAAAAACACAGGGGGAGTAAAGAAACAAGAAGAAAAGGATCTGTTTGTGTTGATGTAGTCAAATTAATCAGAAACTCGTCAAATAAACTATGTTGTAAAAAACTGTGAATTCAACAAAAGTAATGAAGATTCCTGGGGTTCTTCTAGAATCTGCTGTGTGAGAAGAATCAAACTGGTATAAATTGATTGTGGGTCATTAGATGACTTTACAGGTTTGACTCTGCAAAACATATAAAGTTTAACTTAATTCCAAATAACTCCAATTAATCCTTCTATCATCCAGTTCAGGCCAAATATGAGCTAACTGGAATGACAGTGGGAGGGTTTCCTCCCTTTAACAGGAAGTACCAGGATGAGCAGCAGGAACACCTGCTGTTAGGTAAACAAGAATATGATTCATCAATGACAGGAATAGTGGCACATACATTGGTTATATTAAATATTGAATGCATCACCAATTTCCTACGTAAATCCAATACAACTCTTCAGATGTTGGCAACAACCCATCTCATCCACATTCAGAGAAATCAAACCATCCATGTATTTATTTACATCCATTTAGTGGTCTGTCTGCTGAATGACCTGAAGGGTACCTAAACACACCACCAGACACAGGTCATCTTCATGGACCAGGGACCACTTAGGCTGGACGGGGAACCAGTGGGCATCAGTGCTGTCCAGTCGATTCACATTGAGCAGAAATGATGGACGCCAACAATGTTGGAGACGTCAAGAAGACGCTACTGGGGGTCACACTATCTTTGTTGGCCTCAAGTTTCCTCCTATGAAAAAATAGTTTCATGCATTGCTCAGGTGTGATTTTGGTCCATTCCTCCATGTAAACAGTCCTTAAATCCTGAAGGTTCCTTCTATGAACTCTGACCTTTAGTTCTCTCCATTGATTTTCTGCCGAGTTCAGGTCAGGTGACAGACAAGATCTAGTTGATAAAAATAAAATTTTTAATGGCTAATGCTAATACAACATTATGTTTAATATATTAAATGATGGTCTGTGATGGACAGGAAGGATCTCCTGTAGTGGTCTGTGATGGACAGGAAGGATCTTCTGGTCTGTGATGGACAGGAAGGATCTTCTGGTCTGTGATGGACAGGAAGGATCTTCTGGTCTGTGATGGACAGGAAGGATCTTCTGGTCTGTGATGGACAGGAAGGATCTCCTGTAGTGGTCTGTGATGGACAGGAAGGATCTTCTGGTCTGTGATGGACAGGAAGGATCTTCTGGTCTGTGATGGACAGGAAGGATCTTCTGTGTTGCAGCAGATCTAAAGGAGCCCCTGACTGAAGACACTCTGTTGTTGAATGAAGATCTCAGTTCAGTATCTGGTCTTCAGAGATGACCTTCCACAGCAGCAGGTCCTGGATTACACCATCTGTTGTTGACCAGCACCTCCTTTGCCTTTTCTGCTCCTCTTCAAATCCCTTTCAACTTAATATCTGAGATGTTAACTGTTTTTTTAAAGATAACGTTTTTTTTTTGTTTATGTTCTTACAGGACATCTGTTAAATATCAGTGATTAGGTACGTTATGTAGATCTCTAGAATAAAACAAACTCAGACTAGAGCTCAGAAGGTTTCTATTAGCAGCTGGAAACATCCTGTTTTTAAAAACACGATGTCTGTTCCAGTCGTATAAAGAGATTGTGGGTGTGTTTTGTTGTACGATGCTTTCAGACAGAATCCAGTTCAGTAACAGAGCATGATAAACAGACATGAGGCTGGATGTGCAGCTGCATCAGAGGAGTGAGGTCTGGGTGGTGGGTGTGGCGGGGTGGGTGGGTCTTGTTGCAGCTCTGTAATGTCAGTCAGTCTTAGAGTGTGAACATGTTTGAAGGGAGGGAGGGAGGAGATAGCAAAAGGAGGCCAGAGCCAGAGGAGTGGAGGAGGGGTGTCTGGTAGACAGAGAGGGAAGAGGGGGGAGGAGAGACAAGCCGAGTGTGCACAATATTCATTCAGACTGACAGTGTGTGTGTGTGTGTGTGTGTGTGCCCTGGTTTGCACTTCCTTCTGCTCCTCAGTCTCTCTCCAGTCAGCCTGCAGTTTGAAGCAGCAGGAAGAAAACACCCGAGAGGAGGAAAGTGAAGGAACGAGTGCGAAAACCGACAGACAAAGGAGCTGAGGGAAGGAGGACAGGGAGCAGAGGGGTAACACGGGAGGGGGAGAAGCATGGGAATCCAGGAAAAACGAGGACGAAGACCCAGCCGCTCCGGCTCTAAACCATGAAGGAGGTGAGTGAGTTTGCATGTGAAATGTTTGAAGTGTAGCAGGCTCGTGGACAAGGCTCTCGTCCTGATCCCAAAGCAGCCCTCTGGAACTCTGTGGGAAGAGGCTGATTGGAGGCAGACGCCAATGTGATGTGACAGTGTGTCAGCAGATGTTTGCCCACACTGATGTGTGTGTGCGTGCATGATGCAACGCTGAGGAGGAGGAACGCCCAGAGTGGCTGAGAAGGAGCACAGAGTTGAGGAGTAAAGGACAACAAGGCTGCATGCTAACACAGCAGCCAGAGCTTCACACACAGGACCTTCATTCAGCGGTTCTAATGGAATCAGCAGTGAACATGTGTGTGTGTGTGTGAGTGTGTGTGTGAGAGGAAAGTACATCCAAGTGTATTTGTTTTTACAGGCGCACATGTATGTGAAGAGCAGTGTGTGAGGCAAGTGAATGACAATTAGATTAGAGTATTGATCCAGTCTGGGCCAGGTATCAAGATCCAGGCTCAATCAGACGAACACACACACACATACGCACACACACACGCACACACACACACGTTAAAACCTGGGAGTAACCCTACCAATACGTACCAGTTTGCCCTGACTGGTTTGAGGTCTGAAACTGGACCAGACTCGCTCAGACGGAACTGTTTTTCAGGCCTGAAGCAGCAAAGCTCTTGTTCAAACCTCAAACCCAAAAATAAACACCAGTCTATCACACACACACACACACACACACACACACACACACACACACACACACACACACACACACACACACACACACACACACACACACACACACACACACGTGTGCCGGTGCAGGGTGAAGCTGTCGGATCTGATCCCAGCAGAAGGAATATTTTTAGATTTTCTTTGTGCCCTTGAGCAACACACCCGACCACCTGTGTTCATCTCTATTTGGACCAATCACAGCAGAAGCTTCCTGACTCTGATGTAAACCTGGATCAGCTGATGCTCCCCGTGGTGATCCCGCCTCAAGAAAATAAAAATAAACAGCAAAAACCAAAACGTTCTTTTAACACAACGGTGAGCAAACATGAGCTCAGACACACACACACACACACACACACACACACACACACACACACACACACACACGGGTGAACCCAGCCGAGGTCACACTCTCACTCACGCTCACACACACACCGAGCAGCAGGAGCAGCAGCGGTGAACTCATTCACCCACAGGGGGTCACGGGTTCAAGTCCCAGGTGGGGGAGGGGCAGCGAGTGATGGAAGGAGGAAGGGAGAGAGGGAGGGGAGGACCGCCACTCAGCCTCCCTTCCTTTACCCTCCCCCATCCCTTTCTTCACCAGCGTCCGTCCTCTCTTACACACGTGTGCACAAAGTGATGTTAGTGCATTAGCCGTGATGTCCCTACGCTGCTGCACGGCTGTGTGTGTGTGTGTGTTCTCTCTCTAAATTAAAGCTTAACAGGTGAGTGTGTGTTGTAGAATGATGTGATAACAGGACACACACACACACACACACACACACACACACACACACACACACACACACACACACACACACACACACACACACACACACACACACACACACACACACACACACGTCTTTCATAGGAAACAAGAGTGGCTGACCTTTGACCTTTACCATTCAGCCTGTCTGGAAAATACCAAGCCTGGAATCGATCAACACTCCTCTCACCCAGACGCTGAGCAGCTCCCCTCCTCGCCGTTTCCACCCCAACCCCTCCCGTCTCCGGATCGTCGACCCCACACCGCTTTACTGAACCAGCGTCCTTCAGTCAGGCTGAAGATGTGATTCAAACGTGATCACATGACCTTCTGGTTCCTGTGTGGTCTGGATCAGGTGCTGCTGATGTCCTCCATCATTCTACCTGCAGCCTGAATAGGAGGCGTGGCTTATTAAAGAGTTTAAAACCACTTCAAAGGGATGTTTGTGTCTGGTGGCGTCTATCAGATTTTTATCTACAGTGAGGACCACGCCCACTGGTGACATCACTCAAAGCTAACAGAGCCTTTAGAAGCAGGAAGTAGTCCTCTGATTGGAGCAATATTCATCTCAGATCAGGAGAGACACTGCTGCAGATTGGTGACAAACTGGCAGTCAATTTTTAAATATTTAAAACAACTCTCATGCATTAGAACTCTATATTACCTGTTAGTTAACCTCTACACTTCAGCATTAGACCGTTTAGTTTGTTTCAACCAAAACACGTTTGAACATCTTTACTACGATACGTACTGCTGCAGCACCAACACCTTGAACTAGAGTGTATTGGAGTGGATTCAGTTTAGTTTCTCTATTATTAACATTAAAGCAGCACTCTGGAGGATTTCATCAGGAGAGCAGTTTTTGATTCTAGCGTCCAAAGGCTCCTCCTCAAAACATCTCGACACGCGCGTCCGGTCGTGTGTGCGCGCGTGCACGCGGTGCATATACTTCGGACATTAACTGTACCGCTCAATGTGTAGGGTTTAATCACTCACAGTTCACAATCTTATTCCAACAACACTACGAGGGTCTGATGAGCCCTCTCTGTCCCTGCTGCTTCTGATATTAGCTCTGTTAGCAGAGAGCTGCTGCTGGACTCTGAAGCTGAACTTGACTCGGCCCTGGATGAACTTTCTGACCAAAATAAACGCATAATCCTGTCAAGCCTTGCCATTCTGTGAGGTGAAAGGTTTAAAAATTAAAATAAATCCATCTTTAGCTGGAGAATGGGTAGGTTTTTAGTAGAAATGAGCTGTGAGTCCTCAGTGAACGGCTGAGACGGCAGAGAAACACACAGAGCGTCCTGTACGACAGCGCCCCCTACTGGTACAGGTTTGGTCGATGCGCGTGCATGTTGAGAGAATGCAGAAATTTGAATTTCATTGGCTGAAAAATGTCGGCGGCAAGAAAAAATGGAAAGGGGTCTCTAGGAGGAAGGAGGGTCTTCATCAGAATGACAGATGTTGTGGAACTCAACCCATAGATCATAGTTTAGACCTGAAATATCATTTAAAACATTTAGAAAACTTTGATACAGAGAAAAATGCTCCAGAGAGCCGCTTTAAGTTGGATAAAAAAATGTTTATATAAGTTTACATGAGATAAGTTTAACCCCTTGTAGACTGTTGTCACTAATTTGCAATAAACCATAACTTCTCTTAACCCTTTAAAGCCTAAAATGTGAAATATTAATCATTTAGATATTTAATTATTTGATATCTTGGATATGCATATAAAGGGGTTAAAACAACCAAATATCCCATTAAATGTGCTTTTTATTTGAGCATAATATTGATCTTTTAACTCACAGACTATTGTTGTAAATTGGTATTAAACCTCTTCTGGTCTTAAAGCAGCCAAGTGAAGTATTAGTATTAGTACTTTAATCAAAAACCTGCCTAATCCAGTCCTAAACATGTCTACTGCCCTCTGGTGGAGGCTCATATAATTACCTAATACATTAACTGATTATATATAGATTTAATATTAATATGTCATATCAATATTAGCCATTAAATAAAAAGATATTTACATTATTATGTTATATCAGACTTTAAAGGGTTAATCTATTTGCACATGTTTTGACAAAAAACAAAAATTGTCATTAGAAACATAGTCTGCCTCCGAGGCTGAGGAAGCTTAGTGAAGCGTGGAATGTAGTTCTGTTGCTGTCACTCAGCAGTGAAACGTTTCAAACACCCTGAAAGACGTTAGAACTCCACGAGAAAAAGGAAGCGAGGAAAACCCAATAAAAACAGACGCTTTGAGTTTCACACACGTCACTGGAAAAGAAAGCAGATAAACTGATGTTTGTAACAGATCTTCAGCTTCAAGAATTCACTATAAATCAGCTAAACCTGGTTGAACTCATGTCCTACAAACGTCTCCACAGCACATGGAATTTCTTTTCTAATCCTTTGCTTGCAGAAGCATCGTCTGTTCGACCAGGTGCCTGATTTTTTCTCTCTCCTGTGATTCAGGTACGTCGACACCAGGTCCGGTGCTGTCAGGGAGTCAAACAGAGGGTAAGAAATGTTGATTAATGACACAATACTGTAGAAAAACATTAAAAAGGAAGAATAAAACATACAACAGCCTTATTCTGTGAGACAGAACCTGCTTTGTTTCAGAGTCTGAGGAACCATTTCAGTGATCAGAGGAGCTTCTACTGGTTCAACTGGTTCACTCAGATATGAGTAGTTTATCTTATCAGTGATATAAATATCATCACTTCTATTAATGGCATACTTCATATAATTGCACGATGAAATATAATAGATTATTCTACAGTTGTTATATTATCACACACAGAAATGAGATTTGTACCTTTTCTATTGTCACTGGGGTGGGACCCTCAAAGGAACCATTTAGTACCTTAACTGGGGTACAAATTTGTACCGTTGTAGTTTGTAGACTTTTACTAGTCAAACATGTACTTTAGGGGTACATATTTGTACCTCTTAGGATACAACCCCCTAGTTAAGGTACAAAATTGTACTTTTGAGGGTGCCAACCCAGTACTCCATCTGGTTGCTTTAAGACCAGAAATGGTTTGGTGTGAATTTGCATCCAACAAAGAGTTAAAGCAGATATGTGGATTATTTTTTTATGTATCAAAGTTTTCTAAATGTTTTTAATGATAGTTCAGGTCTAAATGATGATCTATAGAGTTCCACAACATCTGTTATTCTTCTGAAGACCCTCCTTCCTCATATAGACCCCTTTGCATTCTTTCGGACCAGCAAACTTTTTCAGCCAATAAAACTCAAGTTTCTGCGTTGTCTGCTGTCGGTCAACGTGCACGCGCTTCAAGCAAACTTGTAGCAGTAGGGGGCGCTCTCATACAGGACGCTCTGTATCTTTCTCTGTTTACAGTCATGGAGGTTCCAGAGCTAATTTCTACTAAATAGTTATCCATTCCCCGGCTACTGAGGGATTTATTTTTATTTTTAAACATTTCTCCTCACAAAATGGCAAGGCTTGCCAAGAATATGCGTTTATTTTGGTCAAGAACTTCGTTCAGGACCGAGTGTTCCCTTATTTCTGGGTTCATCTTCAGTCCAGCAGCAGCTCACAGTTCCAGACCAACGTATCAGAAGCACAGCAGGGACAGACAGGGCTCAGATCCTCGTACAGTGTGAGAAAATGATTTGCGAACTGTGAGTGATTAAACCCTGCGACGTAATCGAGCTGCAGAGTTTATGCCCCGCTTAATGACCGGAGCGCACGCACGTGTCGATGTGTTTTGGGAGGAGCCGTTGGATTCAAAAACTGCTCTCTTGCTGAAATAATCCACATACGAGCTTTAAAGTGATTCATGTCAACAGACTGTAGGTCAAGTAGAAACTACTGAGTTACTGTGATACTAATATCAGGAATAAATTTCATCTAAACAATATTGGCAAAGAAATGAAAACAAACATCATTAGAATCACAATTCTCATTTTCTCAAAACACACTGCCTCTAAAATCTGGTTAATGATTTAAATCCATCCATCCATCCTGGTCTGGATTACCAGTCAGACCTTCTGGACCTCACCAAGTCATTTTAGTAACTACAGTCAGAGCAGTTTCAGATTATAACCCAGTCATTCCATCAACATCTCCTCCATCCCTGATAGAGATCATTTCTTTGCTGTTTCTCACACTTTGCTCCTCCCAATGAAATAAACATGAATCTGAACATTAATCCTAAACCATCAGAGTATAATTTCAGTCCAGTCTATTCTTCGGTAATGAATCTCATTGTGTTGACATGCTGTAAATGTTTTTAGGTGTTCTTTATGTCAGAGGTCCCTAAACAGCAGACATTGCTGGCTGAACTCCATGAACAAACCCACGTTATAAATATTCTGTTAGGACTAATGCTTGTTTAAGTTTGACTTATTTCTGAAGCTGATCTAAAGAAGAATTAGGGCTCCTCTGCTCTACTTCATCAGGATTATTGTGTCAGATGATTTAATCAGCTGTGGTATCCATGACATGACTCATTAGAAGCACCTGCCCAGCTCCTGTTTCTTCCTACAGGTTCCTCCATGGGTCTGGTCATGGCTGTCCGGTCTTCTTGGCCCTGGACCATGGCTGTTAGCTCGCTGTCAGTCACACTTTCTCAGGTCTTGGGGAACATTCAACGCTGTCGGTGAGTTTTTGACCTCAGTGAAAACCATCGAGTGTTGAGTGTACCCGAACATTTGAGCTCACATCCAAACCAGAAGAACTGGTCCTGATGGTGTCTGCAACAATGGCTGCATTCCATTTAGCTCCTAATTGTTTTTAATTAGTGAGTCTGGACTGATTGTTGTTTGTAAGAGGTTTTGTTTGTTTTAACCCAAAATATGAAATAATAATAAGAAAAATATCTAGTTTTAAAAACTGAAGTAATTATCCTCCACTAGAGGGCAGTAGACATGTCCAGGACTGCATGGCAGGATTCAGATAAAAGTACTAGTACTAATACTCTGGTTGCTTTAGGGCCAGAAGTGGTTTGATGCCAGTTTGTGAGACTAGTCTACAAGGAGTTAATAGCTCATTATACCTGCTGTAGTTATTATTACATTATCATTTTGTCCAGCTTTACAGTGGCTTCTAACATCTACAGTAATAAACCCTGAAGGTTTCCACAGCAGATCAAACACTCTGCTTTCCTATAGATGTTTCCTCACAGGTCAAACGTCTGCATGAACACTTTTCTTCCCAGTGCAGGATTCTGGTTCACATTCATCGCTGTCGGTGGGTTGGTGATGCTGTCAGCTCGCCGGTCGATGAATGTCAGCCATGTCCGTGCATGGCTGCGTCTCTTGGAGCTTGGATTTCTGCATCAGCAGTTTGCATATTGTCACTGTCAGGAAAAAACCTTGTACTGTATCTCTGAAAATACAAATTTTAAGGAAATAATACAATGTGTTTCTTTTACAAGTAAAAAAAAAACCATGGGTGGTCACAACTTCACAAGCTCTTTTTGACACTTTTCTCTGAAATGTCATCCATAAAACCACTGGTAGACATGAAAGATGCTCAGTGGAGCTGATTTATGTAAAAAAAAAACATGAAAGTGATGAAAACTAGAGATATGAGGGTTTAAACCAATGAACAGGTAAAGGGATCATTTTAAAGTGATGTTCTATCAGTCATTTATCTACTAAGGACCACATCCACCAGTGACATCACTTAAAGTGGGCGGAGGAAGTAGTCATAGAACCTGTAAACTGTAGCGGTTTACAAACAGGTAACATAGAGTTCTAATGCATCAGTAGCACATTTATGAGTTGTTCTAAAAACAAAAAATGAGCTGCTAAATCATCACTGATGTGCAGCAGTCTCTCCTGATATGAATGTTGCTTCCGACTGAGAACTACTTCCTGTTTCTAGAGACTCCTCCCACTTTGAGTGATGTCACCAGTGGGTGTGGTCCTTACTGTAGAAAAATAACTGATACATCTCCACTTCTGTAACTCTGAGAAATAAAACATCTTATTAACAAGACAAATAAAAACCATGGACAACTGATGGAGTCTTCTTGTCTGTTCTTCATGTTGATGCACCAACAGTTTCTTTAGTTTTTTGGGGGTAAAATATCTTTACTGAAGTTATTAAACAGATGAAAAAATCCAAAGGATCTTATTGAAATTTGTAAACATGCCAATTGTGTTAAAATTTGCTCAAGATGTGTTCAAAATGTGACAAATTACGGTGGCCCAGAAGGTTCAACGAATGCAAAAGCCACAACACAACCACAAAAGCCGCAACACAACCACAAAAGCCACAACACAACCACAAAAGCCACAACACAACCACAAAAGCCGCAACACAACAACAAAAGCCACAACACAACCACAAAAGCCACAACACAACCACAAAAGCCGCAACACAACAACAAAAGTCACAACACAACAACAAAAGCCGCAACACAACACAACAACAAAAGCCGCAACACAACACAACAACAAAAGCCACAACACAACACAACAACAAAAGCCACAACACAACACAACAACAAAAGCCACAACACAACAACAAAAGCCACAACACAACAACAAAAGCCACAACACAACAACAAAAGCCGCAACACAACACAACAACAAAAGCTACAACACAACAACAAAAGCCACAACACAACAACAAAAGCCGCAACACAACAACAAAAAGCCACAACGGAAGTGACAATAAAATGAAAGTTAAAAACGGAACCAAAAAAATAAAACGGAAGTTGTAGTCAAACGTCTATGGGACCAGCAGTCCCATAGATATGAGCACTCCTCTTTTTCCCCGGACATGTTCCAGTCCACTTTTCACGTTCTGTCCGGAGCGTCCGGGTTTTTTTTAGAGATCAATCAAAATGTCCGGGTTTTATCGCTTTTCACTGCAAATAGACACATACTTAAAGTCACTGTTTTCTTATGCACCATTTTCCCAATATGACATTCTTAACACTACTTAAAAATATTTCCCCAGGTTTTACATTGAGTTGCAGTAGTGTAATGGCTTAAACGCTAGTCTATAAGCACAGAGTTCACAGGTTCAAATCCACCTCCTGCAGTGCTGATAAATTTAGTTTTTATACTTGATTTTCAAAACTTTTTTTGAAGGTTGTTATTAAACTATTCTTCAAAACCACACAGAGACTTTATACTTTAAACAGGTCTTCTTTAATTAAACAGTATTAAAATGTTTCATGACTGAGCCAAGTGTCCTCTTTTTCAAAAATCAAAATATGGTCACCCTACATAAAGTTAAACTCTAATTTAGCTCAAACATAAGTAAATAATAAGCAACAACAGCGTTCGGATCTTGGTAATTAAATTCATAACACAAATGTAAGGCCAGTACTTTAATAAAACACCTCGTTTTGGGACATTGTGAGTTATTCGTGAATAGCGGAACTTCCGGTCAAAGCGAGTGCAGCGGAAAACTCCTCCCGGAGTGGCGGGCCAGACAAAACAAACCGAAGACTTATTACAAGGCTGAGAGGGAAAAACAGTGGACGAGTCTTCAAAGAAGATCACTTCCGTTGTGGCTTTTGTTGTTGTGTTGCGGCTTTTGTTGTTGTGTTGCGGCTTTTGTTGTTGTGTTGTGTTGCGGCTTTTGTTGTTGTGTTGCGGCTTTTGTTGTTGTGTTGTGTTGCGGCTTTTTGTTGTTGTGTTGTGGCTTTTGTTGTTGTGTTGTGGCTTTTGTTGTTGTGTTGCGGCTTTTGTTGTGTTGTGTTGCGGCTTTTGTTGTTGTGTTGTGTTGCGGCTTTTGTTGTTGTGTTGCGGCTTTTGTTGTTGTGTTGCGGCTTTTGTTGTTGTGTTGTGGCTTTTGTTGTTGTGTTGTGGCTTTTGTTGTTGTGTTGTGGCTTTTGTATTTGTTGAACCTTCTGGGCCACCGTAGACAGAAAACCAGTGAGTATCTAGTGACCGAGGAGGGGGACTGAAGTCACATCATCAGAACATGGAGATGATCTGCTGTCTGGGTCCTGATCATAGGGATCCCTGACTGGAGCTGCACATGGTCCATACCACCATCTGTTTTTTCTCCACCCGTTAACACAAACACTCATACAGCTCTATACATTTACACATGCAGCGTTTTTATCTCCAGGTCAAACATCAATCAAGGTCAACTCCAGAGCCCAACCTCCACCATGCTGCAGGGCTGGAGGTCACATCCCAGCAGGGGCGGTTCTAGGGTGGGGCCAGGGTGGGCCAGTGCCCCCTTGACAGCAAGCTTGCCCCCCCCCGTGGCCCACCTGCTAAGTGCTAAGTCTGCAGGCATTAGAGACAATAACAGCCTGTCCAACTGGTAGAACTTGAAGGACAGATACAGCTGAATGTCATCAGCGTAGATGAGGTGTCAGCAGGCCCAGAACTGAGCCTCGTTGAACCCAACAGGTTAGGGAGGCAGTGTTAGAGGTTCTGTCTTCACAGAGAAGGTTCTGTTGAAGAGAACCAGTCTAATGCAGAACCAGAGAAACCAGCTAGAACATTCAGCCTGTTCAGTAAAGTGTTCTGGTCCACAGGATCTAAAGCTGCACTGAGGTCAAGCAGGACCATAACAGAGCATTTTCCTGAACCCATTAGGAGATCATTGTCCACCTTTACCAGATCATCTCAGTCCAGTCCAGTCAGAAAGTCAGACTGATAAGGTCAGAGATCTCCAACCCAGAAAACCAGGATCGGATCTGAGATTCAACAACATTAAAAAGGATTTTACTGACTAAAGGCAGCTGGAATAGACCTAAAGTTACTGGAGGAGCTGGAATCAGGACTGGGTTTCTTTAGGAGAGGAGTCACCACTGAGGTTTTAAATGAGAGGAACGCAGACCTGACTCAGTGAGATGTTGATGATGGTCCAGAGAGATGGACTGATGGAGGTAAGAGAGCCAACTAAGACGGAGAGAGGAAACATCTGATGAGGACTTCATCTGACTGGTTACTGAAGTCAGGTGGTTTAGAGTCACTGAGGAGAAGGAGGTGATCGACTCAGAGCTCTGATGGAGGAGTGAAATGATGGATCTCAGATTCAACACATTGTTTACAAAATGATGGAGGAACATGTTACCATCATCAGCTGAAGATAACTGAGCTGCTGAAGAGAAGAAACGATCCTGGAGATGGAGTCAAATAAAACCATGGGATTATTCATATTCTGAGGTCTGAGGTTACTGAAGAAAGAAGACCTGCATCAGTTACAGACTTCTTGTATGAGTTAAGAAGTTCCTTCAAATCTTATAGAACAACCAAACCTGTCCTCCTTCACAGACATTCTGCTTTCTGCAAGAGTCTAAGACCTCCAGTCTGACTGTTAGCCAAGGTGACCTGACATGATCCAGGATCCCAGGGCAGGGATCATTAAAGGAGGAGCTCAGCATCATCAGGAGGTAGAATATCAAAGAGGGAGGAGAATTTTAAAATGACAGAAATGTTAATAACATGTTTGGTGTCAAATAATATCAGAATTTAAATAAACATTGAGAGAAATTGACTTATGATCATTAAGCACATCATTTATAGTAGATGATCAATAGAAAGTCTGTACAGACCAGGTCCAACATAAGGTCTATATGTTGAAAGAGTTCCTCATGTTTTCAGAATTCTCCAGTAGAGCTGTTAGATTGATCCTTAGCATGAATGCTGAAATCTCCAAGAATCATCATCCTGTTTAGTTTATGAAAGTCTGAGAGGAACGATGAAGGAGGTCCAGGTGGGAAATAAACCAGAGCCCCATAAATCCAGTTTTAATCATGATGATCTCAAATGAGCTGTAAGAACTTTAGGAGGTCATTTGAAATAATAAAAAAAAGCTTTTCAAAAAATAAATAACAACTATTCCCATCCTCGGCCTGTGGTGCTCAGAAAAAAGAACAACCTTCAGGACAGAGCTCCAGATGTGTAACTTCATTTTCACAACTCCAAAATCAACAAAAAATTAAATCATATGAGCAGAACAGGTCATTAAAGATGTGGCGATAGAGTGCGTTAATCACTTTAGTGGAGAAATCTGATGGCGTGCGTGTGGTAGTCTCCATGATGGTGCTCTGTTGGCAGGGTAAGCTGCACAGCGACTCGGGGTTTCTTCAGCAAGTCCTGATTTCTCACACCTTCAGGTAAGATGAGGAAATCCAGGGAGCACTGAGATCAGTTTGATCTCCTCTGGCATGGTCTCCGAGGCAACCGCAGGCCTACAGGTTACAAAGGAGAAATGCCAGGAAGGACGCCTGTCAGGTCCTCACTCTCTCCTCCACCGTTCACCTCCAGCTGCACTTCATCACCGTCATCACCAGCTGCAGCACATCACCAGCTGCAGCACATCACCTCATCACCGGAGGAGTTCAAAAGGATTGGAGCAACACTCAGACGGCGCCGCTTCGTTCCACTTCCTAGTGGTAACTCAGGTACCTTTATGCTAAAAGTTATTGTCTATAGTGTCTCATCCTCTGTTCCTGCCTCTTCAGTTCACCTCCACGGCTGTCGTCCTTGCTCCCCGAACTCCTCCCTTGGACTCACACTCAACACATCAGCTCTCTTGGAACCATTGATCCTCCTTTCAGTCTCCCTCCAACCAACCTTCATCCAGTGCTCTCCCATGCTCTTCGCCTCACGGACACAGTAAGCCTTCCCACTCTCTACAACTGCAATATCATTTTTACCTTAACCTCCGCTCACCAACCTCTCCTCTCTCTTAAGATCCTGACTCCGGAAACCCAGCAGAACCAGCACATTTCTTAATAAACATCTGTTTTTTTACTTACCTTACTGTGTCCCTCAGTTGTGTGGCTCCAGGGTCTGGTTAAATCATGACAACGCCATTCAGGTTGTAGAAGTTGCTGATCACAGATCTGATCAATATCAGTGAGTGACGATCATATGTCAGCAAGGACACAACACCAGGTAAAGATGTAACAATAAAACACGAGAAATAACCAAAGTAGACAAGAGCCCAGCAGGAGCACAGCCAGTCACAGCTGTCGACACTATTCATGATCCTTGATGAAGGGGTTACCAGTACTTAGTAGTCTGGGACGGATCCTGGGTTCCCCAGTCCTTCATCGTTTATCATTCCCTCATCACCGACTTTGAGACCTCTTGTCCCTCTGTGTTTGATCATCCACTAGGTGGCGTCTGTTAGTTGTGTATCATCCACTAGGCGGCATCTGTTGGGTGTGTATCGTCCACTAGGTGGCGTGTGTTGGGTGTGTATCGTCCACTAGGTGGCGTGTGTTGGGTGTGTATCGTCCACTAGGCGGCGTGTGTTGGGTGTGTATCGTCCACTAGGCGGCGTGTGTTGGGTGTGTATCGTCCACTAGGTGGCGGCGTGTGTTGGGTGTGTATCGTCCACTAGGTGGCGTGTGTTGGGTGTGTATCGTCCACTAGGCGGCGTGTGTTGGGTGTGTATCGTCCACTAGGCGGCGTGTGTTGGGTGTGTATCGTTCACTAGGCGGCGTGTGTTGGGGTGTGTATCGTCCACTAGGCGGCGTGTGTTGGGTGTGTATCGTCCACTAGGTGGCGGCGTGTGTTGGGTGTGTATCGTCCACTAGGTGGCGTGTGTTGCGTGTGTATCGTCCACTAGGCGGCGTGTGTTGGGTGTGTATCGTCCACTAGGCGGCGTGTGTTGGGTGTGTATCGTCCACTAGGCGGCGTGTGTTGGGTGTGTATCGTCCACTAGGCGGCGTGTGTTGGGTGTGTATCGTCCACTAGGCGGCGTGTGTTGGGTGTGTATCGTCCACTAGGTGGCGTGTGTTGGGTGTGTATCGTCCACTAGGCGGCGTGTGTTGGGTGTGTATCGTCCACTAGGTGGCGTCTGTTGGGTGTGTATCGTCCACTAGGCGGCGTCTGTTGGGTGTGTATCGTCCACTAGGTGGCGTGTGTTGGGTGTGTATCGTCCACTAGGCGGCGTCTGTTGGGTGTGTATCGTCCACTAGGCGGCGTGTGTTGGGTGTGTATCGTCCACTAGGTGGCGTGTGTTGGGTGTGTGTACTGTCATATTGCAATGCTGTGCACAGGTTGTTTTGGTGATCTCTCTCTCCTCCAGGGAGAGGCAGGTGAAGGCTTCAGGAGGAGCTTAAACCCTTTATCCCCTAGGCCATATTTTTTAAAATAGAAATTTGATCAAAAAAATATGCCCAAAATGAACTGAATATATACTAACGTATTATTATTATAAAGTTCAGAGGATAGGCAGCATGAATTTATTAATAAACATTAAGCATGTCTTTGGAAATAATTTTAAACCTTAGATACACTAGGTCAGGGGACCCTCGGAAATGTTTAAGGCAGTCGGGTCCCTGAGGCAGACGCCAGATTGTTTGCTCTCCCGAGTGACAACTCCCCACAGAGACATACGTTCTCCTGAATGCTTTGGTCCTGTTCTAGTTTTACCTCTTAGAAGAACCAATCATCCTCACCACACCCTTTTTAGATCTTATCTGATGTTGTGCCTTTGATTGCTGCCCATTCTCTGTATTAAAGGTGACAGCTGGAGGACAAAATCATACTTGAAATGCAATTGAGGGCCAAACAAATTCACTCAAAGTGCCACAAGTGGCCCCCAGGTTACACTGTGGACCTACCTGGTGTAGTTTGTTCTGTCTTAACTGAAATCCAAAACCCTGCTGCCACATTCAGTGTGTTTACATGCACATCAGTAAGTAAGTAAGTAAGTAAAGTTTATTTATATAGCGCCTTTCACAGATATACATCACAAAGCGCTTGACAATAAAAACAAAAAAACAAAACAGAGATTTGGGAGTACCAGATACAAAATTTGGGCAAGATTTGGGGTACCTTCAGGGGATCTACGTACATTGTAAATGATGAGATACATTGAAAATAAAAAACAAACCAAAACAGAGATTTGGGGGTACCAGATACAATATTTGGGCAAGATTTGGGGTACCATCAGGGGAGCTACGTACATTGTAAATGATGAGATACATTGAAAATAAAAACAAAACAGAGATTTGGGGGTACCAGATACAATATTTGGGCAAGATTTGGGGTACCTTCAGGGGATCTACATTGTAAATTATGAGATAAAGTGGGACATTGGCTTGTGTAAGGAACTAAAGTCTTGGGCAGAAATATTGGGACAACTTCAATACAATATTTGGGCAAAAAAATAAAGATGGGAGCAGAAGAAAATGTAAACAAAATGGAGGGAGGGAGTAGCATTTTGCACACAGTCACAACAACCGATAAACGCATCAAGGAGGGTGGGGGGGTCAGGATCTCCACCAGCAGCAAGGACACGGCACAGCTGACCGACCTTCACTCCCAGTAGAGGGGGGAGGCGAGTTAGGGTGAGAGAGCGTAGAGAAGGGGGGGGGCTGAGCAGTCGCTTCATTCACTCTGTTGAGTAGGAGATTATTTTCAGGGTCACCAGATAAGATAACAGAATGTGTTTGGAGCAGGCAGTCCTGTTTGTTACAGCCGCCTTAAATGTCTGTCTCACTGGCTTCATCCCGTCCAAATTCCACATCCTGGCCAGTCCCATCTGATCCGTGTAGTTCGACACATTGATCGTAATTCACTCCGCGCCAGAGTTCGTTCGCAGACAGTCCTACGAGACAACTCAGTCCTCGCGAGTGTTTCAGTGTTCAAAGCACGCATCAGTCCCCTTTGAAGCACAGGAATCCTGTCAATTGCACCTGTTAGCTCCGTTGTTTTCCGATAAACCAGGTCCATGCAGATTCCAATGAGCGTGCACCCGATCATCATTAATCCAAAGTTGTAGACCTCCAGAGACAGACTTGCAGGACCCGCAATCTGATCCATTACGAACCCCACAGCTCTTGTCTCAGTCAGCCGCGGAGTCCCCTCCTCCGTTTTGAGAGTGTAAAAAATTTGATCCATTTTGTTGTGAAGCCAGCAAACCAAAGCCATATCAAGAAAAATAAAAATATTTAACCAGAAGGAATGAGGAAAATGCTCAGAAGACAAAAACAGCTGCAGGAGGAACACACAAGGGAGAGAAGGAACAGTCAGAAACACATCAGACAACACATCAGAAAACCTAAATATTGTCTTAAATCAACTGAAGTTTTTTTTTTTTTTTAAATGCATGTTAACATGTTGGTCTGGCTGAAGACAAACTGGCTCTAATCAAGCTGAAGCACCCAGGTAATGCGGTTGTAGCTCGATTTCCTCTTCATGAAAACAGCTCAGTCGAGTGGAAACCAGCTGGATGCTCCTCTTCTGGGATTGCGAATGACAAATTAGTAGTGGTAGAAGAAGATGGCAGCAAAAACAAACAGCTTGCCAGTGCAGGGAACACGAGGATGCCGAGCAAATTCGTGTTTGATGGAAGTATTTAAAACACGAGTTTTGAAATGCTAAGAAAACAACCGGACATGAAAGAGCGCATGTCGACACCTATCGTAGCAAAATGAAACGAACTTCATTTGAGAGTTTGGTTTTCTAACACATGTAAACTAGGATAAATGCTCCAATAAGAATATAAGAGCGATCTAGATCAACTTGCATGAAAACGCACTGAATGTGTTTGTGTTGGTGGGTTCAAATCTTCATGTTGATGGTCCAGAAGGAGTGACTGAAGGCTCGATTCTTGGACCAGTTTTGTTCACACCTTATATAAATGATTAAACTAGTATGCTTAAATATTAATGTCCAGATATATGCAGATGACACAGTAGTTTTTACACATTAAAATAAAATCCATGAAGCAGCTGTAATTTTTACATCAGCTCTGAACTGTCTTTAGAAAATATGATCATCAATGAATACTAAAAAACTGAATCATCTATAAACGATGCTATGAAACACTATGGTACCTGCAGGTAGGGGTATTTTGGTCCTTTAGGTTTAAACCTAATACCCGTATGAAAGAGTCTTCCATGTTTTAAGGTTCATCTAATCATCCAACCCTTTGTCTTCTCTTTTTCTTATTCGAGTGACTTTGTTGGTTTTCATGTTTGTGTGTCCACTGGTTTGATGCATCTTTTACTGTTTTTCTTTTTTTATGTTCTTAACCATCAACCTTCCAGAGATTATTGATTACAATGAGCCTACTGACTAAGTCTGGTACCTTTACATGGTTTGATATCGTGCACTGTCTCTTTTTAATAAATAAAATGAAGCAAGGGTAACCCAACAAAACTAGTCTCATTGTGTAACTTTCAGAGACAGATGGAGAGATACACAACACCACATAATGGCTCCAGGGTCTCGAGTTTCCTCCTGTTAAAGACAGATGGCGTGCACTTTTTGACCTTTGCCCTCCCCACAATGGAAGGACTTTCCTAGCATGTTCACTATCTGCAGGATATCTCTAAGTGATGATCTCACACTGACAGGAATGAAGTCACAAAACGTGACAAACAAAGGGTCTGTGAGGGTGAGAATGCTGCGGAGAGAGGAACGCTTGGTGGGAGAAGAGAAACGCCTCATAGAACCCTGGACCTGATGGAATATTTAGGTCGTTCTATCAGTTATTTATCTACAGTAAGGACCACACCTTCTGATGACATCACTCCAAGTGGGTGGAGTCTCTTGAAACAGGAAGTAGTCCTCTGCAGGAGAAATTCTCTTGGCTAGTCATCAGGAGAGACACTGCTGCAGATCGGTGATAAATCAGTGGTTAATTATTGAGTATTTAAACAGCTCCTGCTCAAAAACTTCACAACGGAATGCTATAATGCTTTTATGTAAACCTCAACTAAACAACTGGTCTCATAGCAGAGGTTTACAAACAGGTGGTGAAGCGTTTCTAACTCATCAATCTGGCTTTTGGAGCAACAGTTGTTTTAAATACCAGAGAATTAGATGCTAAGTTATCACCAATCAGCAGCATATCTCCCAAGCTGAGTAGTCTATCGCTCCAGTCAGAGGATTACTTCCTGTTTTAGACTACGCCCACTTTGAGTGATGTCATCAGTGGATGTGGTCCTTACTGTAGATAAATAACTGATTTTTAGATGTATTTCTTTGTCAAGTGAACTGTTCTCATCATATACAAAATACATAACATTGAAATGATCCAATGACAGTTTCTGAAAAAAAGCTACTTTAAACTTACAAAATAATTAAAAGAAAGAGAAAAAATAAATAAAAAGAAAAGTAAGTAACAAATAAGTAAAAGAACCCTTTCACTCAGCCTCAGTGTGATTATAGTCTCATTATTCTACATAAGGTAGGGTTAGGGATATAAGGTCATAAAGGGGAAACACACTCATGGGAAAATTTGACTGAACTACCCTTATTGTCAATGCAATCTTTTCAACCCTCAGAAATATCCAGATGGCATTAAACCATAATGATATAGATGAGGTGTGGGAGATTTACAAAGAAGTCAAATTCAGCATCCTGCAAGAAGGGAGCAGAAACAAAAATTCATTTAAATTCAGAGGCTCTAAAAACTGCA
Organism: Callopanchax toddi; assembly: GCA_006937965.1. NCBI lineage: Eukaryota > Metazoa > Chordata > Actinopteri > Cyprinodontiformes > Nothobranchiidae > Callopanchax > Callopanchax toddi. The sequence continues at coordinate 668,028 of SSNR01000250.1, read as the reverse complement.
GGATCTCATCGAATCAGGACTCCAAAAACCGCTGAAAGGATGGAAAATAAATCACCCCAGATTTTATACAACCCTGGACAAAAGGCTGAAGTCAGAGATTGTTAACAACGATCCCTCAGAGAGAAAACAAAAACATGTATATAAACAAATATTTACATAGTATTTACTATTCAGTCTCTGTGTTATCTGAAGGTTGAAGTTTTTTAAAGTTATTCACTGATTTACCAAACAAAGACCATTCCATAAGTCATCTTCCAAAAGTGAAACACATCTATATTCCTAATCCGTTCTTAGAAGACAGCTGTTCAATAGCTACGACCCACATTAGTCCTGTAGGTCTCCTCATTGTAGATGCTTTTGTTGATTTATATTAGTTTTTATTGTATTCCAGTATCAGCAGCTGTTTTAAAAATGAACTTACATTTGAATTACTGTCAAAATGTGCAAACTTATGATTTTTATAATATCACTGTGCTCAGAAACTAGTTGTTTTTCTTTTGTTTATTAACACAAAGTGCCATTGGTCTTCATAGACTTATTATATAATTTAATATTAAATCAAAAGGCGATTTAAAATTGAGATTATACCTGAAATACTGGATTAATAATAACCTTCTTCATAAAACCAGCATTTATGCAAACATGAACAAAGACAGATCTTCAACCTGGATTTAAAGCATGGTGAACGTGGACCTCTGCTGTTTCACTGACATTACTGCATTCACACGTCTCCAATTATATAATGTGATGAATCCACCTCTGCTAACGTCCATCATCAGAGTCCTCCCTCAGAGTCCTCCCTCAGAGTCCCTCATAGTCCTCCCTCAGAGTCCCTCATAGTCCTCCCTCAGAGTCCCTCAGAGTCCTCCCTCAGAGTCCCTCATAGTCCTCCCTCAGAGAGTTCTCCCTCAGAGAGTTCTCCCTCAGAGAGTTCTCCCTCAGAGAGTTCTCCCTCAGAAGCCTCCCTCAGAGTCCTCTCTCAGAGTCCTCTCTCAGAGTCCTCTCTCAGAGAGTCCTCCCTCAGAGTCCTCCCTCAGAGTCCTCCCTCAGAGTCCTCCCTCAGAGTCCTCCCTCAGAGTCCTCCCTCAGACCACATCCACCTCACACTTTGTCACCTGGAGCTCCTGAGTTTCAGTAACATAGAACAAAGTGTCAACAGGTTAGAAGTTGATCACACGACTTGATGAAGCGTCCTGCCTGGAGCTCAGAGCTCCTCTCTGTGAAATGTGATGCAAAAAGTTTCCACTGACATGCCTGGATTTTAAAGACGATAAACGTTTCAGGTTCAGCTTAGAAGACGTGAAACAGCTGTGGTGGTTAAAACTGCATTTACGTTGTGATGATCGGTAAAAATTTAATACACTTGCAGGTATTGGTTGAATTTGTGTTGATAGTTGTGATAAAAAAAATCACAACTTCCTGCAGAGTTTATATAACGTATAGCAGTATCTCCAAAGTGTGGCCTGGGGGCCACTTGTGGCCCTCAGAGTGATTTAGTGAGGCTCCCAACTTAATTTCAACAGTATTAGAATTTTGTCTTCCGTTAGGCTGATAGATACTTTTAAACTATATTAATATCAGATTTATAATAATGTGAGACCTGACAACTTTTTGCAGCACATTTTTCTTAAAGTTGAGGTCAAAGTTGAGATTTTTTTCCCAATCATTTAAAAATTTTGTTCAAGGTTTTATTTAGTTTACACACACAGAGTCAACGTCTTTACATACACACACTGTATGCACTGTTTCACCATAACATGAAGACAACAGGATGCTGTAATCTCCATGACAACAGCACTGACAGCCTGTCTCAGCGTCACTCAGACGTTACAGCGAGCGACTCGCTGTACTTTCACCTTCAGAGGTTCACCTCAAAAGGTTCACTGGTTCATCAGAAAGAGTTTAGAACGGAGAAGAGGTCCCTCGTGTTCACAGGATACAAATGTCTCGTGCATTAATGACTTATCCTGTTTATTTCAAATGTTCTCACATGACAGAAATCCGCCGACTCAGCACACAGTTTAGGATACAGATCAGTTCATCTCTCTGACTTTTTAGATCTACTTTCTTACATTGTCCAAATTCGGACATCAAACTCACTTCAGCACTTTTAACAGACGCCACAGCCTCCATCATGGTATGTAACTGTGCTCCTCGCTTTTCAGACAAGCTCCTCTCATGTTTTGAGGTTGAAAAGTTCTTGTAAATCAACAATTTTCACCTATTTTCCATCACAACATTGCATTTGGTGCAGAACAGCTTTCCACCACTTTTGCGTTGGAAACTGACCTGTTTGTATTTTAGCTGTAGTATCTGATAAGACCCGACCATCACAAATGGTTTCACCCAGTTAGCTCCAAGAAATGAAACCAAAGGGAGACAGGAAGTGAACAAGTCTAGAGGCTACAGGGATGGGTCAAGATGCAGAGGAGAAGGAGAATACAGAAAACGCTATGGTGATTGTCAGATTTGGAGAAAAGTTGCAGTGATTGGTGAAAATTACAAGTCTGCACAAAATGCATTGATTGATTATGCATTGATAGCTGTGAAAGCAACATCACAACTTCCTGGAGGGACTGATCCACTGGTCAAAAGCATAACAAACTTCCAGACTGTCAATGTTTTTTCAGCCTGGTTTGAAATGAACATCTGGTTAATATTTGAAAACAATTTCCTCTGTAGTCCATACATGGTAGAAAACCCCAGGCATGATGGGAGTAAATCTAGAATTCCTGCACAACTCCTGAGCAGTCTACTGTATCTGTTCAGGAGGAAGCAGATTCTGTGGTATCTGTGGTATGTTTGCAGTTTTTTCCTCGCTCCAGCATGTCGACACAGACAAGAATAACAGGCTTCACAACTGCAGCGGTTTGTTGGCTTGTGATTTCCACACTTCATGAACACACAGCGAGGAGCATGGAGGGAACAGCATCAGTGTCTGAGGTGAGACTTTTACTGGAAAAGTCAGAGAGGGTCCGTTTGTAGCATGTTGTGTAAAGTAGTGCTGAGCTTAAAACTACTTGTAGATAAAAGAAATTAAAGGAATATTTCAGCAAAATTCAAGTGTTTTTATGTGTAGAAGTTTTAAATAATTCCAGTCAGCTTCCTGAAGAGCCTTTATCTTTGTGGTAAAATCCCACTGAGATTAATAATCTCTTTTCCAAGGGAGAACTGAATAATCAAGATTGTACACTTAGCTTTAAGTATGATGCAGTAAAGATATAAGTGTGACCTTAAACCACTTTCATTAGCAGTTCAAACTGTTGTCACAACTTTGAGTTTTTAAGGCACAGATGAAACAAACCGACAGAATATAAACAAGGTTTCTCTATTACAGTTTTTCTCAAATGCCAAAACACAAAAGCCAGTCCTCTAAACCAAATGACCAGTTGTCTAAACACATTTACTAAATCTAGCCACCATTTTCCAATATCATAAACACATTTCACATGAAGACACAATTCACAAAACTCAATCCTCCGTTCTCATAAATCTAAACACAGTTGTCCTAGCTAAAACACAAGTTGCAAACGAACTCATATTCTCAAATGAAAGCTCATGTGATGCAAAATGCTGCCACAGTCAGCAATATTTGAACACAATGAACACACCTGGCATCATTCATTACACACGTCTCAAAATTGAAGACAGTTGTTGCTAATGCTGTGACCACGTGTAGAAAACAAGTTCAGAGCGCACAGTTTGATGAAGATTCCAAACAAACACAATGGATGAAAGCAGAGTCAGGGGAAGAGGAATTCGAGTCAAAGGAGGGAGAAGAGTTGGCCATGTGTACCAAGCGGGAAGCTTAAAAGGCAGGCAGGTACATTATTGCCCAAGGAAACCAGAGTCGTGGGAGTAATATAACCAACCTATTTATTATAACAAAAATAAATCAAAATGATAAATGACAAATCAACTACAAATTCTTCGTTGAGAGACCATCCAGCAGGAGGCAGACCAACCTATAACCAGCGACTCTCCCACCAACCTTCACTGTGCAGCAGTGTTGCCACAGTTACTTTAAAAAAGTAATCCGACTACTGATTACTGATTACTCCCTTAAAAAGTAACTTAGTTACTTTACAGACTACTTGACTTTAAAAGTAACTAAGTTAGATTACTAGTTACTTTTTTAGTTACTTTATTAGTGACATTCAGCTGCCGATGACTCCTCCTGCCTCGACATTAAAATAACCTCCAGTTTTACTAAAACACAGAAGTGAATTTTAACATCAAGTCAACAAAATGGATCTCCTGATATTAAAGTTGAACTTCCAAACTATTTCCTGAAAAAAATACTTGGTTTTATGAAATATATATTAAAGACAGTCTTTCTTGACCTGACATTTAACACTTTTATGGCAAAACTACCTTTTATAAAATAACTTGTTTATTACTGTAACTATTAAATTCATTTTAACATGTTTTATTAACATCAGAACATTTGAATGAACATTAGAACAAACCTTAATGTTATCATCTTTATCTGACACTAACTCTAAATCCTGACTGTATTTATTCCAGATAGAAAACGATCATCTCTCTCCTCCATAGTTGTTTGTGTTGATGCAGCTGGTTTTTACAGTATTTACCTGAAATTCCCTACCTGACCCTCTTTTCTAAATATACTTTTTGGAAAAAGTTTTGTTTGACAACTAAATCTCATCTTTTAGAAAGATTTATTTAATTATTTTAACAAATAAAAATAATTGAATTTAAAGTAAAGTAAAATTCACAACTATGACTAAAATTAATAATCTAGCTCCTGTCATCAGCTGTTCTTTACACTCACCTGTTAGTTCCTTAAAACCGGAGGGTTTTAGGACCATGAGGAGCTAACATCAGCTCTTGTTTCTGCTGCTGCTTTGTTTCCCGACTGCTGCGTTTGTCTAAGAATGCATCAAAACGTCTCTTTAGTTGCTGGTGAAGGTTCTCAGTCATCCAGGTCATGATGATAATCCAAAAAAGGGCTGGCGCTGCTTCAGTCCAGCTGTTTGGAGCTACGGCTACATTCAGGCTGCTAATGCTAGTCTGCTCGTCGGTTCTCCGTTTGTTCTCAGTCTCACACTCCTTAACAAAGTCTAGACCCCGAAGATAAAACAAAGCTGTTGTATCAGAGGAGTTTACAAAAATAATGCCCGGATATTCAGGTAAATACGCTAAGGTATCACAGGTCACGTGACTCCTCCTCCAGCTGGAGCGACTCCGCAGCTGTGCATGTGTTGAAAACGTGACTCCACCTCATGCTGGGAACGTGACACAACGCCGCTCACAGAAATGCAGGAAGAAAATAAATATTTTAAGGAAACGGACAAAGATAGTAACGCAAAGTAACGCACAGTGGCTCGAAAAAAATAACTTTAATCAGATTACTGGATTGGAATTAGTAACGCGTTAGATTACTCGTTATTGAAAAATGACGTAATTTTAGAGTAACGCGTTACAAAGTAGCGCGTTACTGGCAACACTGCTGTGCAGACACACGAACACGTAGTGATGGTAAATGAAAAGAAAACAGATTGCCGCGGCACATCGGACCAGGTACTGCACTCACTGCTGTCTCCAACTAGAAGAAGAACAGAAAAATACATAAGAAAACACAATGCACACAATTCAAAGGAGAACCCAATACAAAATGAACAGGAGATGGGCACTTTCCGCCCTCCATACAACTCACTCACACAACCGGACCCTGGGAGCACTCCCCTTCGCACGCACTTTCACACACACTCATGCAAACCGTCCGATTCAGGTTCACTGGTTCCCGCCGAGAACATCAGTCCTCCCAGTCCCCCAGTTCTTTGATTCGGACCAAAGGTGCCAGGACTGGCTCGGGCTGGGCAACGTTAACCAGCCACTCGCTCGTATCAGTCACCACCCGGTCGGCTGAGCTCGTCATGAACTGCGTGACTGGGGCGTCTCCTCCTCCTGATGGATCCGTCGTGAGCGAGATGGCACTACAGAGGCACATTTCCGGTTCCCATTAACTCGGAGAAAATCAGAATCAGGGCAAAGCAGCAACCCTCCTCAGTCCGACAAAACGACCGACGGCCGAGCGCTAGCTCTCTCCTGCAAGGTAAAACAGACATCAGAATGGCAAGCGGTGGAAACCTGCACGAGAGCAACAAACACGCATACCAAGCTGATGCCGTTCCTCTCAACTCCTCACTCCTGGAGTGAAGTCTGTACTTGACCAGGATCTGTCAAACCCAACATAAACATTTAACACCGGCACCACACTCTAATAATAAAACCCGGAAACACCTACCTACACCGCTCAAGGAACAGCACGTCGCGCCCTCGATCTTCCAAGGGGTGGGGGGCAAACCCGGCCACCGAAGCACAGCGGGTTCCCCAGTGAACCGAGACAGGTTGAAGGGCCTGTCACACCACCCAAGTGACTTTTAAGCACTTCAGCTGTCTACCGAGTGGCCCAGAGGCAATTATCCAAACCCGGTGCAGCTGTGCCACATTAGCAGGGCTGATCATTACCTGATCTACCACACATGGAAGAAGAGGAGCAGGCCAACGAGGAAGAGGAGTTCAAATCAGAGGAGGAAGAGGAGCAGGCCAACGAGGGAGAGGAGTTCAAATCAGAGGAGGAAGAGGAGCAGGCCAACGAGGAAGAGGAGTTCAAATCAGAGGAGGAAGAGGAGCAGGCCAACGAGGGAGAGGAGTTCAAATCAGAGGAGGAAGAGGAGCAGGCCAACGAGGGAGAGGAGTTCAAATCAGAGGAGGAAGAGGAGCAGGCCAACGAGGGAGAGGAGAAGGTCTAAGACAACTTTGCACCATCATTACGGACGAGATGTGAGCAACAGTCATTGACCATGTCATGACAATGGCTGAAGCAGGACTAAGAGTCCATCCAAACCTGAGTAGGTTCACCGTGGCCACCATTATCAGGGCATTCAGACAATATAGCCTGTGATGTGGATGAGGTGATGTGGCCCAATGCAGCTTAGCGACATGATGCCGCACTGTGTGTGTGTGTGTGTGGGAATAAAGTAAATAAAAAAACTTCACACCCTGATCATGTTTTCAAGACTGTTGTGTGCAACAGATTCTGTTTTTGCATCTTTTCCCCCAAAGTTTATTTCATTCAAAATAAAACACATAAAAAAATAAACAATAAAATATACATAACAAAAAAAAAATCTAATTTGAACAAAAAGGAGCAGAATAAAAAAATATCGTATAATTTCTGCCCCTTTTTGCAAAATAAATGATCTATACAATTTCAAATGTCAGACACACATACAGATTCAATGTGAACTCCGTCCTGTTCTTATTTCCAGATTTAATCATGATCATTAGTTAACAGTATTTGCCCATTGCTTGAACACATTTAGCAAAACTTGGCTCATTGTGCCAAAACTCTACACACAAGTAAACATAACACAACACTGGGAAATATACCATTCACTTCTGTGTCAAAGTGAAGCTCGACTATCAAACCTTAAACTCTGCTATCAAAACGTAACATTCCTTTGTCAAAATAAAACTCTGACGACTAAATGATACACACTTGCATCATGTGAATACACTTTCAGATTGGAAGCAACACACTAGAGTACTTTATATAAAACAATGCAGTCTTTCATTTTCACTGTTTTTATTCTGTTCATCAGTTAGCTTTCTGTGAAGCTCAATGGAACACTGGTTTTGTTCACAACAAAGGTTTTCCCAACAATCAAAAATGAAAGTACTGAAACAATATCAACTAAATACTGCACATCACAGTACTACATTATACTTTACAGTACAGTACTGTACATGCAGTAATAAAAAACCACACTACTGTAAATAAAGGAAAAACTAGGCAATTGTGCGTGAGTGGGATTATGGATCCTGCCGTCTGTTTGGGTCTGGCCACATGATCTCGTCAACATCACAAGCGATATTTTCTCCTGCTAAGCAACGGGGAAATAGCTCCTTGTGTGTTGAGTTTTGTAAGTGAGGGTTTTTAGGTGTGTGTCTAGGTGTTTTCAATCACCCCATGTGTTTTGTATTTGGAAGAGATGTGTTGTCCCAATGGCACCATGAGATTTCATTTATGAACGAAGTGTCTTATGCATGAAATAGTGTGTAGTGTGCAGGAGCAAGTGTGTTGCAGAAATGGAACTTGTCACTCCCTGCTGTGAGACCACCTCTTTTCTTACTTCCTGTTTTATTCTTGTCTCCCTCCTGTTTCATTTCTGTTTCCTGTTTCTCATTACTCTGATTCCTTTCAGCTGTTTGTGTTTGTATTTAAACCAGTCTCTCCTCTCTTTCAGTTGCCAGTTCGTTAGTTTCCAGACTCTCATCCCAGCCTCAGTTTAGATCTTTGTGCCTTGACCTCTTGGATTCATAGTTAGTTTAGAACTTTGTGCTTTGACCCTGTTTCTGGATTTTGGATTACCCTTTTCCCTCACGATTTGGATTTTTGCCTGACCTTTAATAAAGGGATTTTTGTGATCACTTTAACCTGCATTTGAGTTCTCCTTCGTACCTGCTTAACAGTACGAACTGGCCAAGAATGAACTCAGCAGGTTCGGAGACAGATTCTGTTCGGAGCGCCCTGGGCTCTCAGGGCAAGCGGCTTCATCAGCAGGAGCAGCAGCTGGCTGACCTCGCTCAGCGCTTTGCGCAGATGGCGGCGCATCAGGACCAATTCATGACATCTGTGGATCAGCAACTGTCGCTTATTGCTCAGCAGATGAATAACCAACAGCCTGCTGCTTCCCCACCGTCGGGAGCGGACGCTTCTCCCTCCGCGGTCTCGGTGTCTGCTGTTGACGTCACGGAGGCTCCGCCACCCGTCCCGGCTCCGGTAACCACGTCATCCCCTCCTCAGGCTTCCCCACCTATTCATCTGGCTCATCCGGACAGGTTTTCTGGGGAATCAGGGAACTGTCAAGCTTTTCTAACGCAGTGTTCTCTCCATTTTGAACTTTTGCCTGGCTCATACCCCACAGACAGAGCCAAGGTGGCTTTCATCATATCTCACCTGACGGGGAGAGCCGAAGTTTGGGCCACGAGTGAGTGGGGGCACCACACTCCCATCTGTGACTCTTTGTTATTGTTTCTCACCAGCTTCAAGCAAGTCTTCCATCACACTCGACCGGGCCGTGAGACCGCACGTGCCATGTTCAGTCTGCAGCAGGGCAGGAGGCGGGTCACTGATTACGCCATTGAGTTCCGGACCCTGGCAGCAGGTAGTGATTGGAATCCTTCTGCTCTTTGTGATGCCTTTTTGTATGGCCTTTCTGGTGACATAAAGGACTGCCTGGCTCCACTGGATCTCCCCACAACCCTGGATGCTATCATAGCTCTGGCCATCAAGATTGACAATAGGCTACATGACAGGAGGAGAGAGTGGGGCGTTTCCATCAATCAAGCGATGGGCTGGAGATCTGAACCGGAAGCCCCCGTTTCCAGTCGTTAGCCGCCCATCTCGGTCTCTATCCCAGCTCCGCACCCCCCTTCATCCGTTGATGCTGCAGAACCCATGGAGCTTGGTCCGACCCGCCTCTCGCCGGAGGAACGACAGCGACGGTGGAGGCTGGGCTTGTGCATGTACTGTGGCCAGGCTGGCCACCTAGTGGTGAACTGCCCCACCAACAGGAGGACACACCAAACCCGAAAGTCCATGGTGAGTCGAACCCAAGTTCCTACTGTCAACCGTATCAACCCTGAAGTTACATTAACCAGTTCTGGCAGAACTATTAAACAGACTGTCCTCATCGACTCCGGTGCAGATGCCAATTAATGGATATTTCTCCTGCTAGATGCCTTAACCTCCAGCTACAGCCCCTTGAAAGACCCCTTCAGGCCACTGCCGTGGATGGTCGTCTCCTGTGCTCAGTTTCATTTCAGACTGTTCCTGTTAAACTCACCTTCCCAGACCAGCACACGGAGTCTATCGTCTTCCTCGTCTCCTCCTTTCCTAAGCATCCTGCTATTTTGGGTTTCCCATGGCTGACCAAACATGGTCCAGTTATCGACTGGTCCACGGGTTCCATCACCTCCTGGACCTGTCACTGTTTGGAGGACTCCTCAGGTCAGTCGGTTCCTGCTGTTTTGAACTCTGATTACCCCTGCCTATCTTCAGTCCCAGCCTGTTACCATGACCTCAGGGAGGTTTTTAGCAAATCCAAGGCTGCCTCTCTGCCCCCGCACCGGCCCTATGACTGTGCCATTGACCTGTTGCCGGGTACGGCCCCCCCAGGGGCCGTCTCTACTCACTCTCAGGCCCTGAACACCAGGCCATGAAGGATTACGTTGACTCAGCCCTTAAGGCCGGCCTCATCCGTCCTTCGTCCTCTCCTGCGGGGGCGGGGTTCTTCTTTGTAGCCAAGAAGGACAAGACTCTGCGATCCTGCATCGACTACCGTGGACTCAATGAGGTCACCATAAAGAACAGGTACCCCCTCCCGCTCATGACTACTGCTTTTGAACTGTTACAGGGTGCTAAGATTTTTACTAAACTTGACTTAAGAAATGCTTATCATTTGGTTAGGATGCGGGAGGGGGATGAGTGGAAGACTGCCTTTAACACCCCCACTGGACATTACGAATATTTAGTTATGCCTTTTGGTCTAGCCAATGCACCTCCTGTTTTTCAGGCCTTGATGAATGATGTTCTTCGTGACATGCTTAATGTGTTTGTTTGTTTACCTAGACGATATCCTTGTGTTTTCTCCAGATGAGCAGTCCCATAGGGTGCATGTCCGTCAGGTTCTTCAGCGTCTCCTCCACCACCGGCTCTTTGTTAAGGCCAAAAAGTGCGAGTTTCATGTCTCTTCTCTCTCTTTCCTTGGTCTCATGGTGGGAGGGGGCAGGACCCAGATAGATCCCGCTAAAGTGGCAGCTATCAGGGACTGGCCCCCTCCAGCCACAAGGAAGGATGTGCAGCGCTTCCTTGGGTTTGCTAACTTCTACAGGAAGTTCATCAGGGGCTTCAGCACCATCGCAGCTCCCCTCCACTCTCTAACCTCTCCAGCCTCCAAGTTCTTCTGGTCTCCCCAGGCAGACGCAGCCTTCTGTAAGTTAAAGAACAGCTTTGTCTCTGCTCCCATCCTCACTGTTCCAGATCCCACTCTTCAGTTTGTGGTGGAAGTGGATGCATCCGCTTCTGGTGTTGGTGCTGTTCTGTTGCTGCGTTCGGCCGAGGATGGCCGTATCCACCCCTGTGCCTACCTTTCTCGTAAGCTGTCGCCTGCCGAGAGGAACTATGATGTGGGGGACCGAGAGCTGCTAGCCATCAAGGTAGCAGTGGAGGAGTGGCGTCATTTGCTTGAGGGCGCTCAGCACCCGTTTATGGTTTGGACTGATCACAAGAACCTTGAGTACCTCAGGAGTGCTAAGCGGCTCAACCCACGTCAGGCCAGGTGGGCTTTGATCTTTTCACGTTTTAACTTCACTGTCTCCTATCGTCCAGGATCCAAGAACCTTAAACCTGATGCTCTCTCTCGTTTGGGTGAACCCTCCTCCTCGGACCCAGAGCCACCCACGTGCGTCCTCCCTTCCTCATGTGTTGTCGGAGCCATAACCTGGGGTGTGGAGGAGAGGGTTAAACAGGCCACCGCTGGCACCCAGCTTCCTGCCGGATGTCCCCGGGGCCTGCTTTTTGTTCCCCCTGATCTACGGTCACAAGTAATCCATTGGGCCCATGCCTCCAGCTTTGCCTGTCACCCTGGAGTAAAGAGGACGCTCCTGGTTCAACAATGCTTTTGGTGGCCAGTCATGGAAAAGGAGGTTCAGGAGTACGTGGCAGCCTGCCCAGTTTGTGCCAGAAACAAGACACCCTCGGGTCTCGTTGTTTTGCTGTAGTGTGTAATGATGTGTGCAGTGTTTACATTTTTGAAAGCTTCAGCTGCTCTTTTGGTGTGAAAGTTTGAGTTTTGAAGTGAGAAGGTGTGGTTGCATTTATGTAGCTTTAGAAAAGGGTGTTGTGTTTAGACATTGGGGAATATGGAGGACACATTTGTGAAATGTGTTTAGCATTTGAGAAAAACTGTAAGCTCCAATAAATTGTCCTTAGGAGTGAGTGGGTGCGTGGTTGATTGTTTATCTTGTTCGTCTCTGTGTGACCCTGCGATGGACTGGCGACCCATTCAGGGTGTCCCTCGTCTCTCGCCCCTTGGGCATTATCCTCTTCAGTTTTTCATTCAGTGAATCTGAATCTGGGTAAACTATTGTACAGAATTTTATCATTTTTATCCTGTCAAAGTGTAAATGATAAGTTGCCCTTACTTTATTATCTATCAATAATTCTTTTAAGTTTTTTCTATTTTTTAATCTCAGTGTGATTCTGTATGTATTGACTTGCCTCTCATGTTGCTTCTGGTAGGTAGGTAGGCCCCGCCAGCAGCAGGCCACACCAGGGCAGATCCAGCCTGGACCCAGAGACCCAACATCCGAGGGTGCCCCAGCCCCGGCAGGGGCCCGACAGGGCCAGAGGGCACAGATCCCACCAACCAGCCACTGGGAGCCAGCAGGCCCCAGTGCCCAGCCCTGGACAACGAGAACCACCAATACACCAGTGGACGGAAGCACCACCCACCGGCAGGAGGTGTGTCAGGGGGAGGGGAGGCCCCACGTTGGAGAGGGGCCCAGGTAGTCCTAAGAAAGGGGGCACAACCCAACCTGGCAGATAAACAGTCACACACAGACACAATCACACATTCCTACCATCATACACACACACTGCCTTACGTGAAGATACCAAGACACACAATAGACACCATACACCCACACACACTCCTCATACACACTCTATACTCCCAGGTCCAGGGACCAGAACCCTGAGGGCAGAACCAGTCTCCAGACCCAGTAGATGGTCTCCTTCTACTGGATCTGGAGTAGAACATCCTGAACAGATGAGACCAAAGTGGAGATGTTTACCCATAATGCATTTAGAAAAACCAACAGCATGTCAGCACAGACAGGTGATACCATAGATTTCATATTGCTAGATGCTTTATGTGGGATTCGGCAGCATCCCTACACGGTGGCCATCTTACTTCAGAGAGCTGACGTTCTGCTCTCTATGGTAGCAGATGGAAGGTGAGCGGTCAACTTAACTAAAAATACTCTCAACTCGAAAAATGATTTACAGATGGTTTACGTCTTACAAACTTTATTATGTATAGACTTGAGATATAATACGTTTATAGTTTATAACTTTCCCAAACATTATCGATATATTTCACAGCCACGTCTCTGACGTTTATAACAATGCAATCCGTTTGAAAATCAGTTAAAAATTGAACAAGTTAGAGGTATTTAATAGTACATGCACCATTGACACCAATGTTATGAAAGGGGGCAGCTGTCCGAAGTAAGATGGCTGCCGACGTAGGCGCGTCAGGGTCCATTGACCAGTAACAGTAAGATATCTAGTCGTTATGGCTGATACTAGCTGACAGCATGGTGGTGGAGAGCTGATAGTTTGGACCTGTTCTACTGACAGGGGACACGGACACCTACACTTTTATATTGTCCTCATTCTTTTTCCTGTGATGCTATATTTAAGTTGGAATTCTAATCAGAATGTTTTGTAAAAGTGAAGATTGTAATGGGCTTTGTGCACGCTTCTACGTGACGCAATTTCCGGTAGAAGGTCAGGATGGATGTAAACTTCCGGTAGCCGCTGGAAGCACATACTGTGTTTGCTAGTTTCCTTTCGGGAGCTTGTAAATCTTTCTTTTTTTGTAAATCTTTCTTCTTTTCTTGTGCGTGGCCTTCTATGTCAAGCTTTTATATGTTCATGTCCTAAACATGACATGTACACTGACAAAATTTGCGTTTCAACAACATACTGATAGCAGGTCTAACCACCACTGCTGTGTGCCATTCTGTACATTATCAACAAGATCAACTTCCCACCTCCCATCGTTAGCACAGAGACCGGAAGTCTCGTACCATCCTCACGCCAAACACGGAACTGATACGTGCACAAAGGCTATTTAGTCCTAACCCTGACTTTCTGTGAGGTTCAGCTCTGACTGACTGACTGTTCATGTGTTGTGGATTATTTTCAGAAACCCATTCGTCAGTCCCTGTCTCTGTGTCCTGGTGAACAGGATTACATTACCAGGAGGAAGCAGGTAGTTCTGCAGGGACTCAACAAACTGAACATCAGCTGTAACCTGGTAAGAATGAAAGAAACCTTCTGTTCTTCTGAAGGAAATCATGAACCCTGAACTCTTTCATAAGACTCTATATTAAAAGGCTATTTCAAAGCTAATCTTACTTCTACAGTACTGTAACTTAAATGGGCAGCAGATAGATTGGATTTTAACATAAATGCTTGAGTAGATTTGCCTTGAATGTAGATCCTGTGAGCTGGACCATGTTTATGCTGACATGTGCACCTGTGTATCTATATTGCATATTTGTGTGCTGGTATGAGAGTTAATTAAATTATGATCTTTAATTAATTAATTTAAATAATCTAATTTTTAATCTCACCTAAAATAGCTGAGGAAAACTTGCATCTTGAGGTTTTTTCATTTAAATTCATAAACTTATTGGGACTAACCAATAGATTGATATATGTAGCGTTACCAAATACGCTATAACCTCTGACCTTCGACCCCTTGACCATCACACAAACAATAATCCTCTTTTTCCCAATAACTTGGATTACAATGACTCTTTTATTATGCTTTAACCTGAATCAACATTCCTCCAGGTGTCCAGATCGTTTTTCCGGAAGACTCCACAGGACTCTATTAGTATAATAATAAAATCAAAAGGCTCCTTGGTGTCTCTTTCTACAATAACACTACTCTTAATCTGTTACAGAAATGTCTTAATGTGATTAATGCACTTTCTCTTATGCCGGGTTCACACTTTGCGACTTTCGAGCGTCCTGCAAATATTGTTTGTCGTGAAAACATTCGTCAGTAAATTCTCTTGTCGTGGGCTTAAATCGCCGGGCAATGATCTTGCAGTGTGACCGACGCAAAATTTTGCAGTCTCACAGCCAAAGACAAGCCGCAACTGATATCAAACACTGCTAGATATTCTACGACTTGGATTTGCAATGAACCAATAGGAGATCACCCAGAGAGTGACGCAAAAGTGATGAGCACAGGCGCGCCGGGCTCATCACCGGCTTGAATCATCAGTCTATGAAAACAATTTATTTGTTTCTTCCTTGGACTCAAAGTACTGAAACACATTAATTGTTTAGCTGATAACAGCAAAAAGCTAACTTCGAGCTCTCTTTGAAGAACAGGCATCCCATATATTCCACGTTTTTCCACCCATGAGCGCATCCACAGACGTTTTCTTCGCTCGACTCTTCTTTTCCTCTTTTTAGAGTCAGAATCCAACAAGACTACTGCGAAAGCGAGTACTTGTTGTACGTCCATTGTTGTTGTGTTATTGTTGCATATTGGTGACGCAGATCTGTGGCGCTTGGACGCACCCGCCCATGTTTGAACTAACTTTATTGCATTCAGTACGTTTACAATAACAAGGCAAGAAGTCGCACAGTGTGGCATGTAATCAATCTTCCCTCGTACAGTGTGGCAGGGTAAGCATAGTCGCACAGTGTGACAGGTATGAGTCTTTTACGGCGGCCGAAAGTCGCACAGTGTGAACCCAGCTTTACAGTGTTATGAATGTTTGATCCAGCGTCAGTATTATTTCATATTTTTACTTTGCTAAAAGGTTAAATCAGGCAGTGCAGAATTATTAGGCAAATGAGTATTTTGACCACATCATCCTCTTTATGCATGTTGTCTTACTCCAAGCTGTATAGGCTCGAAAGCCTACTACCAATTAAGCATATCAGCTAATGTGCATCTCTGTAATGAGAAGGGGTGTGGTCTAATGACATCAACACCCTATATCAGGTGTGCATAATTATTAGGCAACTTAACAAAAACAAATATATACCCATTTCAATTATTTATTTTTACCAGTGAAACCAATGTAACATCTCCACATTCAGAAATATACATTTCTGACATTCAAAAACAAAACAAAAACAAATCAGTGACCAATATAGCCACCTTTCTTTGCAAGGACACTCAAAAGCCTGCCATCCATGGATTCTGTCAGTGTTTTGATCTGTTCACCATCAACATTGCGTGCAGCAGCAACCACAGCCTCCCAGACACTCTTCAGAGAGGTGTACCGTTTTCCCAATTTGTAAATCTCACATTTGATGATGGACCACAGGTTCTCAATGGGGTTCAGATCAGGTGAACAAGGAGGCCATGCCATTAGTTTTCCTTCTTTTATACCCTTTCTCGCCAGCCACGCTGTGGAGTACTTAGACGCGTGTGATGGAGCATTGTCCTGCATGAAAATCATGTTTTTCTTGAAGGATGCAGACTTCTTCCTGTACCACTGCTTGAAGAAGGTGTCTTCCAGAAACTGGCAGTAGGACTGGGAGTTGAGCTTGACTCCATCCTCAACCCGAAAAGGCCCCACAAGCTCATCTTTGATGATACCAGCCCAAACGAGTACTCCACCTCCACCTTGCTGGCGTCTGAGTCGGACTGGAGCTCTCTGCCCTTTACCAATCCAGCCACGGGCCCATCCATCTGGCCCATCAAGAATCACTCTCATTTCATCAGTCCATAAAACCTTAGAGAAATCAGTCTTGAGATATTTCTTGGCCCAGTCCTGACGTTTCAGCTTGTGTGTCTTGTTCAGTGGTGGTCGTCTTTCAGCCTTTCTTACCTTGGCCATGTCTCTGAGTATTGCACACCTTGTGCTTTTGGGCACTCCAGTGATGTTGCAGCTCTGAAATATGGCCAAACTGGTGGCAAGTGGCATCTTGGCAGCTGCACGCTGGACTCTTTTCAGTTCATGGGCAGTTATTTTGAGCCTTGGTTTTTCCACACGCTTCTTGCGACCCTGTTGACTATTCTGAATGAAACGCTTGATTGTTCGATGATCACGCTTCATAAGCTTTGCGATTTTAAATGTACTGCATCCCTCTGCAAGATATCTCACTATTTTTGACTTTTCTGAGCCTGTCAAGTCCTTATTTTGACCCATTTTGCCAAAGGAAAGGAAGTTGCCTAATAATTATGCACACCTGATATAGGATGTTGATGTCATTAGACCACACCCCTTCTCATTACAGAGATGCACATCACCTGATATGCTTCATTGGTAGTAGGCTTTGAGCCTATACAGCTTGGAGTAAGACAACATGCATAAAGAGGATGATGTGGTCAAAATACTCATTTGCCTAATAATTCTGCACTGCCTGTGTATTCATTCATTTAGGTGAATATGACTTTAAAGGCTTGAGTCATGTGACTTAGTAAACTCTTCCCATTGGCCCACGTTGACACACGACTCACGTCAACTGTCCTTCCACCCCGGAAGTCTTCAGTTCTTGTCTATCCTTTGATGAGACCACAGCTCGCGGTTTCAACTCGCTACACAGCTGAGCCTGCAGGAATCGGCCTGCCCCTAAAGGCCGATCCGCTTCTCTCCCCTGAGGGAAAGACACCATCAGTCTTTACTCTCCGACCACACCATGGAGATTGTTAGCTGCGGATGCTAACGAACAGCTGAAATGGTTCTTCTGACTGCTGTATCTAAACCGGTCGTCCCGAGGCGACTCGACCCCCAACGGGCTCCCGACGGTCGAGAAGGGTTTCCACCTTCCAGCGGTCATCAACCCACACCGGAATTGATCCACAGAGCGCCAGCAAAGTAGATCCCCCTTCTGGTAAACTGAAGGCTAACTTGATAAGCTGCCACACCAAAGTAACCCTCCACTTTCCCTTTAGTAACCAAACTAAATCCTTTAAGTTAACAACCCTAGTCTTAACATCACAGACTCAAATCATTAAACTCAAATTAACATCAACCGAAGAACACCTTATCATTGTGTTGACAACGCTTAACAAATTGCTACCTCAATGCTAACCTGTTTGTACTGTCCGTCAGCTTTTATAATAAATTATGTAAAGTCTTTATTCCTGACTCAGACTTCCATTCATCAACAGAAGGTACGTAAACTAACTCCCTGCTAATCAAAGAACCTAGGAATTCCTGTTGAATTATTTTCAGCTATCTCAAAAATAAAAAAAAATAAAAGGTGCTAAGAGGCCCTCGAACAAATCCTCCGATAGACTGAATAATTTAGCGGAAGGTGTACAGTAAAACTAAACGGTTTTATCTCACTACATATACAACAACAAAAAGTGTCTTTATGAAGTATTTTTTTTTCCAAATGAGTAGCTACAGTGACTACTGTAGGTCTAACATGTTGGAAATGCTTAATACAGAAAATAAAGCAAGAAGAGATAATTGTAACTTAATGAAGCTCACATGGGCTTTTGTTATGATGTTGTTTTGACTTCAGGCATAATTTCTGGACGGGGTTGAATCATAATGAGACTCATTCCATTCTGATTAGTTCTTCATGCCAAAAAAAAAATCTGCCTTTAGTGTAAAACAGTCCAATGACTTGAATAGTTTTAAGTTTTGTTGTTTTTGAACAAGACCAGTTCTAATGTACGGAGCCCGTCTCATGACATGGTGGAAGAATTAGTATTTCGTGCGCACGAATTAGTATTTCGTGCGCACGAATTAGTATTTCATGCGCACGAATTAATAATTCGTGGGACCCGGGCTGGACTCCACGCACAGCAGGGCAGCACTGGTCAGCTGTGGCTGCACGTATTATTGCGGGGATGCAGCTCTTTGGCTGCCCCCTGATAGAAGAATTACTGGGGACATTTCAGTGATTTCTGGGAGATATTGGACTCTGGTTTTATGTTTAAAATATTGTGTGCCCTTTATCATTCAGCTCTACTTTAAAAGTGCCATGATTTGTGTGCAGGTGTGACAGAGTGGATGTTAATAAGGAGCACTAAGGATCATGTTTACCCCAAGGAGACAGGACCAAGGATGTTTAAAATAATGGGTTTATTTACAAATAAAACAAAACAGTCATAAGCCCCAACCAAACAGTGGGGATCCACCAGCAGGGGGCGGAACCCTGCAGAGCAGCAGACCACAAACCTGAGGGTGCACCACACTCACCCTAGGTGCTGCTTCAGCTGCTGCCTCTGCAGAGGGCCCGGTAACACCGGCTCCACCTCCTCCTGGCGAGCTCCACTGAAAGAAATAAATGAAAATGGTTAAAGTGCCTGTGACTCCATATTTAAATCACTTTATATTAAACAGGTGTAATCTTTGATGCCTCTAGATTAGCGTTGCACCATTATAACTCAAAATACGCTGTAATTATTTCCTAACGAGCAACTCAGAGATCAGAAGAATGCGCCGCCTTCCGGTTCTGCTGGGTTTCTCCTTATTTGGCAGCCTGGCACTTCTGCTGCAGCAGGGGGCAGTGTTGTCACGTGAAAGAGAAACGAAACTGAAACTAAACACTACACGGTCTATGGGCAATGGCGGCGGCACTGCCTCGCTCCAGTTGTCGTGAACGTGCATGTGGGAGGAGAATTTACCATATAAGCAAGTCCGGATCACTATGACCTCATAGCGGGCTGGAGTGAAAAAAACTGTTTGAAACCTGGGTCTGAAATCTGGAAGAGCTTCTCACTGGCTGGACTAGGAGACAGATGGACGCCGTTTTTTGCTCTTTCTGGCAGGTTTAAGGTGAGAACTCAACGTTGCAACATGATAGATAAGTCAGAAAACATGGAAAACCATGTCATGGGCACTTTAATGACACCTTGTTAGTCCCTCTCTCCCGACTGTTCCCCTAACACACACACACACACACACACACCACACACCCTCACGAGCACCGTCCCACGGCTCCATAGAGTCCTGCAGTCCAGAAGCTGAACTGCCGTGGTCCAGCTGACCTGTCAGCTGCTACTGGACTGGACTGATCCGGCGGCAAGCGGAGTCCCAATCAATGTCTGAGAGGCTGGAGGTTGCAGCGCTGCTCCACTGAGCTGGAGACGAAAGCCCCCACAGGCAAAACAGCAGCGTCCTGGCGCGACCAGGGCGGTCACTCCCTGGGCTGCTTGCTCACACCTGTGGCACATAATGGTGTTATCACACTGAGGGACGAAAAACAGCACACACACGTACGTACACACACACACTCACCAGCCAACGCCATCTCTACCCACCCCCCTGCTAGAGGAGATGGCAACCAAGTGCCTGACAACCTCCCGCTGCTGCACTAGCAGCCGATCGCAGTCACACAGGTGAGCTGACCTGTCAGTCCACCAGCACACCTTGGCAGGGCTTTGATCCAACCTGCTGTCCTTATAGAAATCAGTAAAACAGCTACAGGTGTGGCCAATAAAACCAGGAGCAATCATGCTCATCCTGCCACACAGGGCTGCGCGTCCTGCAGAAACACGAGTTTACCACTCCACGCAACAAAACGTGTGGTAGAAAGTTTGAAAGTTGTGTAACAAGTCATACAGCTCATGACAAAGTGACAAAGATAGGTAAACATGACAAGAACTGAATTAGAAAAGGCACTCAAACATCAGTGGGTAGATCGTTATCACGGCTGGTGCAGATGGTTGAGGGACTGCGGGATAATATCATCAATACTATTTCGTTCCCACAAAATAGTCATTTGTGGGAACGAAATATGTTTAACGTTCGCACGAATTATTATTTCGTGGGAACGAAATACTATTTCGTGCGCACAAAATACTAATTCGTGCGCACGAAATACTAATTCGTGGGAACGAAATAATAATTCGTGGGAACGAAATAATAATTCGTGGGAACTAAATAATAATTCGTGGGAACGAAATAATAATTTGTGGGAACGAAATAATAATTTGTGCGCACGAAATACTAATTCGTGCGCACGAAATACTAATTCTTCCACCATGTCATGAGACGGGCTCCGTACTAATGTAGTAAAGATACAAAAAAAAAAAAAAACTATAAAAAGGCCTTGAACTTTCACAGCTACAATGAATGCTCCTCACATCACAAACTGTGTTTTATTAACTCTTTGTTCAGTTTGAGATGATCTAGTCCAGGTGTGAACAGTCTCAGGCTGTGCTCCAAATGTTCACTCCTTCACTACATAGTGAGTCAGCCATGTTTAGTTCTCAGCCTCCCTGACAGGATGTGATATTACGTTCCAATCCTTCATCATCTGACACCACAAAGAAGAGAATGTTTCAACACTAAGTGCAGTTGGTTTTAACTAAAACTGATCAGAGATGGTCCTGATGGTAATCATTTAGTGGAACTGCCCTTTACCCAAATGCCAGCTCACAAGCTAACAGCTGTCAATCAACTTCACATCAATTTGAAAGCAACCAATCATTTCAGGGCCAGTAGATTCTGTAGACTCTGCCTCCAAATAGTCAAAAGTAAAACTGATAGAGAGCAGAAATTCCCCTTGAGAACCTGTTGCTCCACACTGCAGATGGTGACTTCTTTATGTGCCTGACTGATGCCTGGTTCTAAAGAAACTGATTATTTCATTTACATGAGAGAAGTTTGTAAGAGTTTAAATGACCCACTGATAATTCATCTTTCAATACAAGACTTCTGGGTCCTTTGAGGAGATGTTTGGGTCGTTCTGAAGTGTCGTTCTATCAGTTATAAGAACCCCATTCACTCAACCAAATCAAGAATAATTGTCCTAGAGGGAAATTAGATGTATGGAAAGAGTTTGTTCAAAAAGTCACTGTAGGCTGTTAGCTCTTCTGTAGAGGTGTGTGATGGACAGAAAGGATCTTCTGTGTTGCAGCAGATCTGAAGGATCCTCTGACTGAACACACTCTGTTATTGGATTAAGATCAACTTCTAGGCTGCAGGGATGACACTTCACAGTAGCATGTCAATCGAGACGGTGCTCGCTGCAGAACCAGAAAGGTGGAGCTGCACCAGGTGCAGCCACGCCCTGACCCTAACCCTAACCCTAACCTGGTGCAGCTCCACCTTTGTGGTTCTACAGCGAGCACTACTTATGTCAATCTGTTGACAAGCAATGAAAATGCCCACACATGTATGCCTTTTGGCTTCATGCATCTTAAAAGTTCCTGATTCAAGGATAGTGTAGATCAGATCAGCAGTTACCAAATACCGGTAATAACAATCATTAGACATAATTGCAGCTGTCACATTAACACTTTCTGCTCCATCTTTCCATCCAGGATTCAGTTCCTCATATAGCCCTGCTGGCATCTGGTGGAGGTCAAAGGGCAGCTGTGGGACTGGTGGGTTCCCTTCATCAAATGGAAAAGGACCATCTGCTGGACACTTTGCTCTACATAGGAGGCGTTTCTGGGTCAACATGGTAACAATATTTACAACCTGTTATATAAAGATGTGACGATGGCAGCAACAATGACTTACAGTAATGATTATAAAACTGATATAAAGACAAATCAGCCCACGTTAACCTCCTCAGGGTGAAGGTTTCTGTATGCAGCACAGGCTCTATGGCAGGGGTACTCAATAACTGGCTGAAGGTTTGTTGAGGTGAACCATAACATCCCCCGACCCAGAGCCTTGACTCATTGAAAAATTGATTTTTAAGACTTATATTTGAGAACCCTGCTTTATGCGTGGAAGGATTATTGTGCAGTCCTAAAAAGCAGATAACAATGCAGACAACAGTTTCAATTGAATGAATGCTGATTGGTTTGAGGTGAGCATGAGCCAAGAACAGTTGACAATGTTTCTTCACAAAGAAATGCATCAAAAAGAGCTCAGTTTAAAAGGATTTATGGATCTGTTTGAGGTGGCGTTCTATCAGTTATTTATCTACAGTTAGGACCATACCCACAGGTGACATCCTCAAAGTGGGTGGAGTCTCAAGAAACAGGAAGAAATCCTCTGACTAAAACTCATGACTACTTCAATCAGGAGATACACAGTGACACATTAGCAGCTAATTATCTGGTACTTAAAACAACTATTGTTCAAAAACGTTATACTGATGCATTAGAACACTATATTACCATCCAGCCGTCTGTTTTCTGAACTGCCTCATCCAGTAGGGGTTGTGGCAGCTGGTGTCTATCTCCAACAGTCACAGGTCGAGAGGTGAGGGACGCCCTGGACAGCTCACCAATCCGTCACAGGAACACACTCACACCTACTGACAATTTAGTCACCAATAAACCTAAGATGCATGTTTTTGTCTGTGGAAACCAGAGTACCTGGAGGCAACCCACACCACCAGGGATTGATGCAACCTTCGAGGCAACAGTACTACTGCTTTCAACTGCCACCATGTAGATACAATATGTTGTAAACCTCTACAACTTATCATGAGATTGTTTAGTTTATGGTGTTTATGCAGCAGCAGCAGAGGCACATACAGTAGAGTAGTGATTCAGAATTAGTTTGGTTAAAACACCATAAATGGTCTCATGCTAAATCAGGAGAGACACTACTGCAGATTGGTGACAAACTAGTGACTCAGAGATTTATTTACCTACTATTGTTTTAAACAGTCATACAATGTGTAAAAATGATATTACTTGTTTGTAAACCTTGATTTTGTTATGAATTGATTTGCGGATGGACCCTGGAGCGAACACAGACAACTGAGGAAACTGGAGGTAAGTGAAAACAAATGATTTATTAATCTTGTAGGTGCTGGTGCTGGAGGTGTGGACCTTGGGAGGCCCTAGCGTCCCGGACGGAACCGTACGCCACCTCACTGCAGGGAGGAGAGGAGAGTGAGCACAGGCAGGGGAACACTGAATGAGTGGGTGATGATGAAATGGAAAAGTCTTACTGTGAGTTGAGGACGGGGTGTTGGAGCTGGCGACCGACAGGGAGACAGGCAGTGGTGCTGGTGATGGAGGTGTGGACCTTGGGAGGCCCTAGCGTCCCGGACGGAACCGTACGCCACCTCATGCGAGTTGAGTGAGGAGGGGGTGTTGGAGCCAGCAACCGGCAGGGAGACAGACAGGCAGGTAGATCAGAGGATGATGATGATGATGATGATGATAGGAGGGCAGCCACGGAGACCAGGAGGAGCAGAGACGAGGGAGGAGTGACCGGCTGAAGATCCAGGTGAAATGGCAGCAGACCGGAGCAGGATGACGGGAACCGAGAGGAAACACTGGAGGGAGGAACAACAAGGTTAAACTAAAGTACTGAGGAGATCTAGGTTAAAAGGCCATAGTTACCACGGGGAAGTGGACACAATGAACTGGCGTTCATCTTCTGGACGGCTGGTGGTTTTATGCTGTGGAGTGGATTGCTTGAGTGGCTGCAGCTGGAGGTGATTAGTGGAGCAAAGGGTGATGAGGGAGGAGATCCTGCTGAAAGGGAGGAGGAGGCGTGCCCGCTGGAGCTCAGGATATGACAGTACCTCCCCCCTAACGGACGCCACCTGGCGGACGAGCCAAAGCAGGCGGGGCAGACCGCACAGGAACAGGACAGCGGCTGGGAACCAGGGAGGAGGGATGACCAAGAGCCACAGAAGAAGGCGGCAGAGAACATGGTAGACACCATCAGAGAGGACGAGGAGGAGCCGCGGAGACTCAGGAGGACGAGGAAGAGGAGCCTGTGAAGGGCTCAGGAGGGCCGTTGGAGCCTGTGAAGGGCTCAGGAGGGCTGTTGGAGCCTGTCTCGAGGGGAGGCTCTGGGGACGCCGAAGCCGGACTTGGGAGAGATGCCAGGGGCCGTAGCGAAGCTGGACTTGGGAGAGATGCCAGGGGCCGTAGCGAAGCTGGACTTGGGAGAGAAGACCCGGGAGCGGGACCATCAGGACTCGCCTCGGGAACTCGACTCGGGAACTTGACTTGACTCGGGACTCTGGAACAGGAACTAGGGACTGAAAGGTGGACCGGCAGCCAGGTCTGGACCGAAAGGAGGGACTGAGAGGAGGACCGGCAGCCAGGTCTGGACTGAAAGGAGGGATGGTGTCAGGTAATCCTTAGTTGACTGTAAGAGGAACCCTGATGTGACATGACCCAGACTGACGAGAACCAAAAACCACGACTACAGGGCTAAAAACCAAGACCAGGGACCAGAGACTAAGACTGGATGGGAGGACTGGGTCTGGAGACTCAGAAAAGGACTAAACTGAGCTAAGGAATCCACGAAAGCAGAGGGACCAAAACGAGGACAAAACTAAGAAACCAGGAACGAAGAGCTGAGCTAAGACGGGGACACGACAAGGGCTGTAGGAAACAAGACGAGAATACATGGGAAAAAACGACTGAGGCCGAGACAGCAGGAAAAGGACTGATGCCGGGAGGGAAAGAAAAACCCGGAACCGGACCGAGACGACCGTGAACCGCCCCGGGCCGAGGCGGCCGGGGACCGGCCCGGGCCGAGGTGGCCTGGAGGAAAACAAATGGAAAAAACCGGATGCTTAAGGCTGAGAAGAAAACAAAACCAGAGCCCGAAGGCCAGACCGAAACCTGAAGGCTGGACCAATAACCGGACCAGGAAAACGAACTGAGGATCGGTGACCAAGCAAACGAACCAAGGACTGGGAGCTAGAACCAGACCCGAGAGACAGAGACTAAAGAGAAAGACCGAGGTCAAACAGCCAAAAGACCGAGGGTGACGGCTAGGGAACGACAGCCAAGGCTGAGGAGACCGAGAGCTAAAGCACCGGAGCTGACGCTAAGATTAATAGTAGAGAGATGGAGGGGTGAGTGACTGAGGGCTAAAAAACCGAGGAGACCAGGAACTAAAGGACCAAGAAAACGGGGCCGAACCAGTGAGTGCAGAACCGAAGACTGGGAGCTGGTGACTGCTAAAAAACGGGGACCAGAAGCTAATGAACGCTAAACGAGACTGACGCTACGCAGCCGGGACTAAGAGCTGAGGGAAAGAACCGACGAACAAAGGCTAGCGGCTGCAGGAACGAGGCTGGGAACCTAAAGCCTGAGGTACCAGGGCTAAATAGGACACCAAGGATTAAGATCAGAAAACCAGGCAAAGGCTGAAGGACCGGAAGCTACGGTGGAAGGACCGGGAAGCTAAAGACTGAACAAGGGAAAACGGGAACCAGGAGCTAGTGATAGCTATACGGGGACTGGGTTAGCGAGTGCCAAACGAGAACCAATGAGTACTGAGGCGAGGAGCGGGCTGAGGGACCAGCTGCTAAAACCGAAGGACTGGGGCTCGGAGCTACGCCGAAGGATGGTGGAGCAGAGGCCGGCCCGACGGTTACTGAACGGGGAACCAGACCGGTGGAAAACCAGAGGAGCGCGGAATGCTAAGCCAGAGGGGAGCTAGGACAGAGGGACCAGAAGCTAAGACCGAGAGACCAGAAGCTAAGACCGAGGTGCGGGTGAACTCTGAACAGCAGAGGACCTGAGAGGAGTAGTGAGTCCTGGGACTGAGAAGCTCTGGAACTAGGACAGGGACTAGAGGAACCAGGACTGGGGCCGGAGGAACCAGGCCGGAAAGGGACTGGAGGAACCAGGACTGGGGCCGGAGGAACCAGGCCGGAAAGGGACTGGAGGAACCAGGACTGGGGCCGGAGGAACCAGGCCGGAAAGGGACTGGAGGAACCAGGACTGAGGCCGGAGGAACCAGGCCGGAAAGGGACTGGAGGAACCAGGACGGTCGGAGCCTACGAGGGCTCAGGGAGGTTGGAGCCCGTGGGAGGGCTCGAGGACTGGTAGATGTCGTGGGTGATTCCGGGGATCCGTGAGACCATGGAAGGGTTCGGGGATGGACGACGTCGGGCTGGAGGGCTATATGCCTGTGCCTGTTGTCATAACACCCCGGGAGGTCGCCTGGCTCAAAAACGGCTTTGTTGAGCTGTGTCGCAGGGTCCTGTAGGCCAGTTCATTCTGTTATGAATTGATTTGCGGATGGACCCTGGAGCGAACACTGACAACTGAGGAAACTGGAGGTAAGTGAAAACAAATGATTTATTAATCTTGTAGGTGCTGGTGCTGGAGGTGTGGACCTTGGGAGGCCCTAGCGTCCCGGACGGAACCGTACGCCACCTCACTGCAGGGAGGAGAGGAGAGTGAGCACAGGCAGGGGAACACTGAATGAGTGGGTGATGAAACGGAAAAGTCTTACTGTGAGTTGAGGACGGGGTGTTGGAGCTGGCGACCGACAGGGAGACAAGCAGTGGTGCTGGTGATGGAGGTGTGGACCTTGGGAGGCCCTAGCGTCCCGGACGGAACCGTACGCCACCTCATGCGAGTTGAGTGAGGAGGGGGTGTTGGAGCCAGCAACCGGCAGGGAGACAGACAGGCAGGCAGGTAGATCAGAGGATGATGATGATGATGATGATGATGATGATGATGATAGGAGGGCAGCCACGGAGACCAGGAGGAGCAGAGACGAGGGAGGAGTGACCGGCTGGAGATCCAGGTGAAATGGCAGCAGACCGGAGCAGGATGACGGGAACCGAGAGGAAACACTGGAGGGAGGAACAACAAGGTTAAACTAAAGTACTGAGGAGATCTAGGTTAAAAGGCCATAGTTACCACGGGGAAGTGGACACAATGAACTGGCGTTCATCTTCTGGACGGCTGGTGGTTTTATGCTGTGGAGTAGATTGCTTGAGTGGCTGCAGCTGGAGGTAATTAGTGGAGCCAAGGGTGATGAGGGAGGAGATCCTGCTGAAAGGGAGGAGGAGGCGTGCCCGCTGGAGCTCAGGATATGACAGATTTGTTTCAACTGAGCAATTACAACACTACTGTACGCCGTGCAGCAGCATAAACATCATATAACTAAACAGTCTTATGCTAAATAGGTTCACAAACTTGTAATGTAGCAGCATCTGAATGCATCTGTGGGACTTTTTTAAGCATGAGTTGGTTTAAATACAACAACAATTGCTGCTAATCTGTTACTGATCTGCAGCAGTGTCTCTCCTGATCTGACTAGTTATCAATATTGCTCCAGTCAGAGGACTACTTCTTGAATGATATTTTCTGGGGGGTGGGGCATGCTTTATCTTTACTGTAGATAAATAGATGTAAATAAAATAAATCCTGCTGCAAATGATCAAACTCAGGGTTCTACAGGTGCTCATCATTGAAAATGCTTGAATATTAAAGTGGTGTTAACAATATTTTGAAAATGCTTAAAATTGTAACTGAAATTGGTTGTAACACAAAACATTCTGGACAATGGAGTGAAATTGTTTAGAGTGTATCTGTACACTGTAAGAAAAATGTCAAAACAGATCAATGGTTACACTGAAGGAGTTTAAAAACATGCCACCATCATTGCAGTCTACATTGTCTGAGTGTTTTTTGTAAGCAAATTTTAACGTGTATTGTTTTTTATTGTCTGTTGTTTTATTGTGGTTGTTATTGTAACTATGCTGCTGCTGTCTTGGCACCTTTTTGAGGGTACCATTTTGAACCTTAACTGGGGGTACAAATTTTTACCTTTGTAGTTTGTACCTTTTACCGTACTAGTCAAACCTGTACCTTAGGGTACACATTTGTACCCCTAAATGGTACAAATATGTATCCTAAGGGGTACATATTTGTACCCCTTAGGATACAACCCTGCAGTTAAAGGTACAAAGTTGTACTTTTGAGGGTACCACCCCAGTGACAAAAAAGGTACAATTCTGTCCTTTCATTTCTGAGTGTGTAGGACCTAGATTCCTGCAACTTAGCAATAGTCATAATTCAAGGTGTCAGAAGCAGAGAAGCTCCGACCAAACCTAAATGAACTAAATAAGTTGACAGAGGGTGCAGCAATAAACTAACATAGTTTAAACGCTACACAAGTGTATAAAAGATTTTGTATGACCTGATAAAAGCTTGAATTAAATAAAAAATATGGGTAAGACACCTATGAAGTCATAAAATAAAAATGTTTGTGAAACATTTACCCGTTTAGTGTCTGTTTACTGTCTACAGGAAGATCTAAACAAATGTACAAATCATGAAAAAGTTAAATATTTTTTGTTACTCATCTGAGAAAGTGAAACTTCAGAATGACCCAAATATCCCTTTACCAGAACGATAATAAACCACTAAACAATGACATTATTTCTCTGCTCCCTCCATCAGGTCCATGGCCTCCCTGTACAGTGACCCTCAGTGGAGCTCCAACATGGACGCAGCAGTGTCCAGGCTGTCGGGTCCTGGGGTGGAGCTGGACCAGGCTCTGGACTGGTTGAGAGAGAGGGCAAAGGATGAGAACTTCTCCCTCACTGATATCTGGGGGGTCCTAACCTCTGCTGGGGTCATGAAGCAGGTGCCAGAGAAACACGCACGCACGCACGCACGCAGGCACACACACACACACACACACACACACACACACACACACACACACACACACACACACACACACACACACACACACACACACACACATACACCTGTTTTAGATACATGCAGCCAACAGAGACCTGTTGCTAAATGAATGTGTGTTTGATCAGATGGATTTAAGGAACCTCTCTCAGGAGGCCAGCAGGGACGCCACCAACCCCTACCCCGTCTACTGCGCCATAGAGAAGCACTGTTTCTCACACGGACCAATCGAAGGTTCACACACAGCACTGCTCAAGTCAGCCTGAGTGAGATGTGTGTGTGTGTTTGGTTTAAAGTGGACTCGTTTTCTCTTAGGGAAGTGGTTTGAAGTGACCCCCCATGAGGCAGGATTCACCGAGTTGGGACTTTTTGTTGAAACTTCTCTCCTGGACAGCAAGTTCCACAAAGGAGAGCTGCTGGAGAAGAAGCCTGAGATGGACATGGTCAAGCTACAAGGTGTGATTTTAAAAATACTTTTCATTTAAAATCTCCAGGGTCCTCATGTATAAAGGGTGCATACACACAAAAACCTGCCCCCATGTTGGGACAGAAATGTGTGCAGCCTCACTGTAACTTCATAGCATGTTCCTACAGCTACCAGTTTGTTGGAGACAGTGGGCATTCTGGGAAATTCTTAATGATGTGAAGATAATTATTTTTTACACCAGAGACACATGAGGAACAATATTAAATCCACCTGTTAAAGCTGCATGAATGAACGCTACGTCATGTGCGATGCAGAAAACCCTGCTAATAGTTTAAGCTTTATTAGAGGATATAAATGGACCCATGACAAGAGAGCCTGGATTTCAGTTTCCTGGCTCAACATGAAGTGACTCATCTGCTGCTTGAAGATTCCCAGTGTAATCCTGCTGGAACGGTGCTTGGAGCTGCAGATGGTCTGAGGGTGACGTGGTGAGGAGCCGTGCTCGTAGGATTTGAGTTACATCTTTTGCTTTAGCAGCACAAAAAATGCTCCATTGAACATTGCTAAAAAAAGATTGTATATTGTATAGTTCAATCACCCGGTCGGCCTACTTTCATCTCCGTAATATAAATCGCCTCCGCCCTTCACTTACTGATCATACCGCCGCCATCTTAGTGAATAGTCTGGTCATCTCTCGACTAGACTATTGCAACTCACTACTCTTCGGTCTACCTCAAAAAACTCCATAAACTCCAGCTGGTTCAGAACGCTGCCGCTCGTGTTATCATGAAGACCCCCTTTGCCTCTCACGTTACCCCTGTTCTTCAACAGCTGCACTGGCTGCCAATCAAATCTAGGATCACATACAAACTGCTTCTCCTTACTTTTAAGGCCATACACAACCGTGCTCCATCCTACATCTCCCAGCTCTTCCAAATCTCTATACCATCTCGAGTGCTCCGTTCCTCTGCCTCACTTACTCTGTACAGTCCTCCTGCTCGGCTTACCACCATGGGGAGGCGAGCCTTTAGCAGATCTGCCCCCTTCCTGTGGAACTCACTACCTGCTGATCTTCGGAACACTGCATCTCTGTCACTTTTTAAATCTAGGTTAAAAACACACCTCTTTAAGGCTGCCTACTCGGTGTAGCACCTCGGCCCTGGTTCTTGATTTAACTTGTTGGTTTTAGTGTCCTGCTGCTGTTATTATTTCGTTTCACTGTATTTTCATGTTGTTTTTAACTGGTTTTATGGTTTCTTGTTGCTATGTTCTTGTGTTTTATTTGAATTGTGTCTGCACATGTACGGTGACCTTGGGTTTTAGAAAGGCGCCTTAAATAAAATGTATTATTATTATTATTATTATAAATACTTTGATGGATTATTTCTATTGGGTTTCTGAAATGTAACCCCTCAAAAACAGTTAATTAGACCTGGATCTTGAATACCCAAATCAATATATTCTCCATTCCATTTAAATAGTTTGTTTTTGCTCTTTTTTGGGGGGTGGATTGGTATCAGCATTGATATTGTCTCACTTTTAGTTTTTTTGTAGGTTGTATCTGAACTTAAAACCAAAATCAATACATCTCTACTTTAAACTGTAGCTGAAATTGATTGTAACTGTCAGGTTTTTGGTTAATTAGGACACCAGGTGCAGCTGAAGCAGCAACAGGGAGGCGGTAGGTCAACTCAAAAATATTTATTAAAAGATGAACCAAAAACAAGACTTAAATGACCTGAACTCAGGACGTGGTGAACAGGGCATGGCTGATATTAGGGAATAGAGCATGGACAGCAGTGAAGACAACAGATGATCCAACAAGGAGAGGGACAAGACAAGGGAGCTTAAAGACACGAGGGCTAGTGATCACGGGAATGAGGAGCTCCTGTGAAGGATTAACCAGGGAGGCCAGAGGAAAGCAGTGAACCAATCAGATACAGACACACCTGTGGAGGAGTGACCCAGAACACAGAAACAAAAACTCAGATCATAACAATAAACTAAAACACAGGGCAGGACAAACATGAAGGAACCACAGGGGCATAAATCAAGATAAAAATAAAAGTACAGGACATGCATCATGACAGTAACACAGTAAAATTTGTGAGACAAGAAAGTGAGTATATATGATTTATTTGAGTGTGTAATCCATCACTAATGTGAGGTGCTGGAAAATCTTGAAAACTCACCTTGAAAGTATTTGAATTTGATTTGTTTCCAAAGTGTAAGAAAGCCAAAAATAATTTTTGCTTTTTTTTTAAAATGAAAAGAAGTACCGGTAATTTCTGTTTTGCTCACATGGACTTTCTTTGAAGATTTTTGTCCAATATCTTAAAAGGTTTGAACCCTCCTGATAGGAGGACTCTTCTGGTTTAATCAATCACATTTGAGTTATAATCCTACATTATTGAGTATCAGACAGGTTTGGTCTTTAGTCAGCTTTGGTCTCCTCATTTGACAAGTTTTCAAACCATTTTCCTGTTAGCATGGTTTGGATGTGGTGGGAGTGTGTTCAGGTGACGTAATGATTATTTCCTCTGTGCAGGTGTTTTAGGCAGTGCT
Organism: Callopanchax toddi; assembly: GCA_006937965.1. Lineage (NCBI taxonomy): Eukaryota > Metazoa > Chordata > Actinopteri > Cyprinodontiformes > Nothobranchiidae > Callopanchax > Callopanchax toddi. Next base: position 635,883 of record SSNR01000250.1, on the reverse strand, counting down.
GTGGCTAATGAGAAGATTCTCAAAGACTTCGTTCCTCCCTGGCTGAACGGTAAAATACAAAGCTGCTCAGTGAATGTTGGAAGTCTTTATCTCTCACTCTACCTTTGTTTTTTGTTTTCTTTTTTCAGTTCCTGGACAAATAGATAACGCGGCGGAGAAGTTCATGCGGGCGTACATCGTCCTTAATAACTTCTTATCCATGATCAGAAACTCCATTAAGGACCCGGTGGCTCTGTCTGACTTAGATAAGCTGCAAAAAGTACTACAAGGTAGTAGAGTACTTTAACTCTCTCTCTCTCACTGCAGCTGACAGAATGTTACTTGATGGTTTTTCATCCCTTTTGAGTTATTCGGACTGCAGTGCACGGTTCTCATGAGTGCTTGAGATCCTTGAAAATGCTTGAATTGTAACATAGTGATTTCAAGGTTTGAAAGTGCTTGAATTGTTAATAAAGTGGTACTTGATGCACCAGTAAAATCCACCAGTGTTCAGCATGATCAGCTGATCTGAAACTCAAAATCTGATGATGCTAATTCATGCTAACAGATCTCCATGTGAACATTTCTACTTGCAGAATCATAATTTACAAGGCAATCAGATAAAAAATACATTGTTTTATTTAAAGTTCTTCAAGGTGAATCAGAATCAGGTCACAACTGAACAAAAATCAATAATCGGCCCTCAAAGCAAAATCTGTGAATTTCTAATTATAACTGTAGCTGAAATTGATTATAACCAGGGGCGCACATAACTGCGCACTCTACATTGAGGTACTCAAGGGAGTACTTGGTGCTTATGTTTGGTGTGTACCTCCTCGCCATGAAATTACCTCCGTGTGTGTGTGTGTGTGCCAACAAGCTTCCTGTATGAGCTGTATGAGCGCTCCTTCGCAGCGCCCCGCTCCAGGATGTGAAGCTCATCAGTAAAGGAGCATTTGGGCAGAGGGAACTGGTATGCATGCATGGTATATCTAGTGTGCAGGCGCACCAGTTATGTGCACCCTTGTACAACAAAAACTTGAGCTTTCATGAGAAAAGAGTCAAACAATCATTCAGAGTAAAGATGTTTTCTTCATACGTTTGTAAATCTTCACCATTAAGGTGCTGGAAACTCCTGAAATCTCACCTTGAACATGCTTGAAGGTGTAAGATTGTGATAATGATGCAGCAAACCATTCACACCATTTCTTTGTCCATTCTGATCTGTTTCAGACGAGGTGAATTCTAATCGGTCTGTGGCGCTGGCTTCTTTGAGTCCAGAGGAGAGGGATAGTCAGTTTGAACGATGGAGCCTGGAGCTGCTGAAGGAAGCAGAGATCTGGAGCCAAGGCCTGGAGGACGGAACCATCAAAGCACACGGTCAGGAAACTCAGTCCTGTTCTGCTGTTTGGACATGAAAAACACTGGATTTATGTTTGACGTGTCCACTGCTAACAGCTGACAGTAATGTTTGGAAGAAAGACAAAATGAACTTAAAGGACTTGTTGGATGTTGAATAGGATTCTAGTTTCACTGCTTTTCTTTCTTCTCCGTTTTCTCCAGTTTTTCTTCTTACAAAGCAAATCCTTCCTCTGGTAATAAAATGGGAGTGGGGAACAACCAGCAACTTCCTTTATCAATACCAAGGTGAGACCTCTTGTTGGATGTTGAAGAGAATTCCAAATTCACTGCATTTCTTTAGCAAAAGCAGCTTGGGGTTATGGTTTTTGGCCCCAGAAAACTCAGATAATGGTCCAATGAGTTCATCAGCCTCAATAGAATTACTATAGCCCTTTGTGTTTCCAAACCTTAAGAAAAAACTTTCTTTCAACCTGCACATCCAGCAAATTTCCAAAACAGCATTTTTCCTTCTCCACAATACCAATAAAATTAGAAGCATTCTTTTTAAATGAAAATTTGGTCCATCCATTCATTATCTGTGAGCTCAATTACTGTAATGTCATTTTAGTCAAAAGTCCAAGATGATCCATAAAACCCCAAAGTTAATTAAAAATGACCCAGCTAGAGTCCTGACCGAAGCTCCAGGAGATCTCATCCCTGTTTCCCCGCTCTGCTCTGGCTCACCATGACCAGCAGAACTGATTTAAACATCCTCCTACCACATAAAAAGCCCTGAATGGCCTAGCCTCGTCCTATCTGAATCAGCTGATTATACACCATAACCAGGGCTGCACATAAGTGGTGCACAGGCATCATGTGTACATACCAGTTCTTTCTGCCACAACACTCTGTGCACCGCTGTTACGTTGCTGGTATCAGTTGTGCAGCCTGTGATCACACACTGACGAGCTGCAGCTGAGCTGAAAGCCTGACATTCACTTCCTGTTACGGAGAGCTGTGACTGAGTGCTCATACAGCAGCAGCTTTGCAGTGCACCGCTGCAGCACTCCACCTGGATTGGATTTTTAAATTTTACTTATAAACTTTTGTTTTATCTTTATATATTGATGTCTGCCTGTTTTGTTTGTCAGTTTTATGTTCTTGTTTTTAATGATTGATGCTTCATATTTGTTGTTTTCTACTAACACACCTTATCTTTACAGTGTAAGGCCTTTGAGTCATGTTTATGTGAGAAGTGAGTTTATGCACAAAGAAACCAAGAATAAAAAACTGAATTGTTCAGCAAACGTTTCCCCTCAGCTCACCTCAGGGTTTACTGTTGTTCCCTCTCACTGCTCTCATCAGCACCGTTTCCAGCCACCTCAGTCTCCTGTCTCCACTAAAAACATTCTAATAAACCTCTAAACATCACCTGCTCAGCACAAACAGAACAAACAACATAGGAATACAAAACAGCAGGAAGTCCAACAAATGCTTAAAGATAAACGAGCCATCAAATGTTTTTCAGAAACGACATGAATGTGTGTGTTTCTGTTGTCCACAGATTTCTCAATTCCAGCTTGCCTCCACTCTGAAGATCGTTTCCACCTGATAGATGCTGGGATGCTGATCAACGTGGCCTATCCGTCATTCCTGGGTGACAAAAGAGACATCGACCTCATCATTGCACCGGAGTACAGTGCTGGAAACATGTTCGAGGTACTGTCAGGTATAAGTGGGTCTGAACCCGGATAGTTCCTGGAGTTTACATGTGACTGTCTACATGTGGGATCTTAATGACCTATCTGGGTCACGGGGGAAGGATCCCCATGTGTCCCAGACTGACCTGTCCTCAGCCACCTCCACCAGCACCTCCACTAGGACCCCAAGGCGTTCTCAGGCCAGCCTGAAGATATAATCCCTCCAGAGTATCCAGGGGCCTCCTGCTGACAGGAGATGTCTAAAACACCTCCCAGGAATGAGTCCAGGAGGAATCCCAAACCTCCTCGATGGAGGAGCAGCAAATCTCCTCCCAGTCCCGTCCAGATATCTGAGCTCGTCACCCGGTCTCTAAGGCTGAGTCTGACCATCCTGCAGAGGAAACTCATTTCTGTATTCATGATCTGATTCTTTAGTCAGATCAACAGAACTTCCTTGGTTCCTTGAAGATGTTTTGCTTCTAATCAGAGGAGCTTTGTTAATTTATTTATCAAATCAGAGTTGACAAAGCTCCTTGGATTTTTGGCATTTCTTCCTTTAAATGCTACCAAATGTTTCATGGTAAAACTTGAAGAAAGCATTTTAATTGTGTGGGTTGAAGCTCTGACGGTGAATTTCTCTGCTTCATGAACAGACTCTGATGCTCGCTAGAGACTATGCAGCAGATCTGATGAAGCCTTTCCCACTGATAGATGACAAAATCCTGGAGGACAAGAACTTACCGAAGGACTGCTACGTGTTTGAAGGACAAGAGGAGGAGCCAACCATTGTCTACATGCCACTCTTCAACAGTCGGAATTGCAAAGGTTTGTTTTCAAGAGCTTTGTTTCAATGTTCGGACTCAAGGCTGTGTTCAAATGTCCACTCATCACTCCACAGGGCACTATGTAGTGAGTCAGACAGTTCAGTTCTGTTTAAATTGCAACAGTTTCTTTTCATTCCCTATTTAGGGTCCTATGTGGTCCAATAAAGGGTGGAAAAAGACCACAATGCATTGCAACCTGAGCCAACTGAGCATGCTAACGCTAACGGCTGATTCTAAAGTGATTCTCTGACTGGATGCTGATCATGTTCTAGACTCTGAGCTGTAAAGTGTCTCCTGTTCTGTCTGAGCTGCAGGACTGGAGAAGAAAAGAGAAATGAGTAATGATTGTTGTTCAGACTGAACAGTAAAGGTTTTAAAAATCACAAAGTAAAACACGAGTTTCAACCATTGTAAAGTGGAGCGGCTGGATTTGAATGACTTTCACACATTAAAGCTGTTTGGTACAGAAACATTTAATATCTTGTTCTAGATGATGTTAATTTTGGTCTGTAGCACAACCTTAAACATAAGCTGCAGCTGCTGGTCTGCAGTCAGTGAATACATTTCAATGAAGAAGTGTTGCATGTTGGTGCAGTTGGTGCCTCTCAGCAAGGGGGATGCAGGTTGGTTCCCAATGATGGCCTCTCAGCATGGAGTTAGCATGTTTTCCTCATGTAGGCGTGGGTTTCGTCTGGGTACTCCAGCATCCCCCACATACCACAACATGTCTGATGGGTTAAACTGCTCTTGTTAATCTGCAAGCAAGCTAGGTATAGCTAGCTATTTTACACAAACACGTCTCAGAGCTCTCACCCCTCCCGTCGGGTATAATCCTTATGCTTCGCCTCGCCTCGCCTACGCATTGCTACAGTAACAGTAGAGAGCCAAACACCAGTCATTGAAAGGCTATGCTAATGTTCACCCTGGGTTTTCCTCTATGTTTTTTTGCTTTATGTTAGCTGAAAAGATGGTTTTCTTTTTAGGACTGTTTTTTTTTTAAATTGATGCAGTGACAGACGGCTGTTTCTGTCCGTCTCTCACTTCCTGGGTGTTTTGCTGAAAAATGTTCCAGCACGCATTAATGGAGGATCCAAGCAGTGAGGAAGTGCGGCGGTTCAGCGAGACAGTCGATTGTCCAATAGTTGCTTTCGGTCCTAAATGTTTAAAGTTTTTAGACAAATGCGAGACAACCATCTTATTAATTTCTTTCTATTTTTTATTGCCTCAATATATTTATAGCTATATTATGTTAGAATGTTGATAAGAGGCTTGAAATTTTTTTAAAATCTAATTTGTTTTTCAAATTTGCTCTAGCAGCTTGAAGTATTGAATATCACTTTGGATAAAAGCGTCTGCTAAGTAAATAAACATAAATGTTTAACCAGTAATCACTAACGTGATTAAATATAAGATCAGTGTCATGGAGACTAATGGTGGTGATTACCTTTCTTGCCATACTCCGGTGAATCCTGCCTAGATTTATTTAGGTGACACTGAACTGAAATGTCGGCGCACAATTATGAAGCGTGCTGCATTCAAGTGTCGGAAGTGCAAAACACGGGGCTGATCTCCATTCCCTATGAAGGGGACTACATAGTGAACATGGTGTTGTGAGTGAGTGAACACTTTAAATAAAGTGTTGAGATTAAATAAATGGAATGTTCAGTCAGCAGTGTGACCTTTGACCCTTAGAGCGTACAGCGAGGTGGCTACTGAAGGGTCCTCATTGTTTCCTGCAGATGCAGAAGAGTTCAAATCAAGGATGGAGGAATTCTCCACCTTCCAGCGCCCCTTCAGCCAGGAGAAGACTGACTTTCTGTTGGAGACAGCTCGACTCAATGTGAGGAACAACAGGGAGGTCCTGCTGACGGAGATAAGGAAGGCTGTACTTCGTCAGAAGAAGTAGAGGTGTGTGTGTGTGTGTTAAGGTCTATGTATGTGTGTGTAAAGGTTCATGTGTGTGTGACTAATGATAAATAACTTGTCTTCATCTGTGTTGTTCTCTCCAGGACTGAAGGTGTTCAGGTCTCTGATTCGTGTCTCTTTGGACTGAAGTGAGATCAGTTTGAAGGTTTTGGGTTTCATGTTTTCATTGTAACAGAAACACATGTACTCCTGTACACCCACACTACATTTAACCAGCTGTGTTTTAACTGGGTGGGGCCCAGTAAACACCTTCACTTTGCTTTGTTTGTTTTTCTTTACTTGTTCAGGTAGAAGTATAGGTATGAAAGTGATGATAAGGATAATAAAATCCTTCCTCAGAGATGCTGTGAGCCTCACAGAAAGCTGTTTTATAAACCTTTAAACATTATGAGTGATCCATATCAGATTCTGTATTATTTTGAAACACCAATCAGATCTGTTACACCTCAGTTCAAACGTTTGTGTTGTTTCTGCTGCAGTAATGTCTGCACAAAGATTTATAGAATAGCCTTCAGATGAGCCAGCTTTATTACTGAGACTGGAGGTGATTAAAGGTAGCAGAAATCCACTGGGACTAGCCGTTAGCTCATCAGTCTGCTCAGAATGGATCCAACTGAGGCTGACGGTAGTGGTACTGCATATTCACTGTTTATAACTTGTCCACGTTTGTACGACACAGTTCTTTGTGATGGTAAAGACACAAACATCCATAACAGAATAAGCAGAGTGGCATTAGAAATAAAAATAAACAGTTTTTTGATTTATTTGGACTTTTTGTTTCGTAACAGGAAGTTTGAAATCATTTTCAACTCAGTTTTATTTGATAATAAACTTTAATTTCAGCGTTCTGATAGAACATCAGACCCACATGGTCCTGGTTGTCACAACACTTTAAGGAGTTCTGACATTCAGAAGTCCAGTGAATGGAGCAGGTCTTACATCATCCAAGGTTGGGTCCAGGAGGGAAGCCCAGACCTCCCAGAGAGGAGACATAATCCCTCCAGTGAGTCCTGAGTCTTCCTCCCAGTGCCTGGAAAACCTCCAGAAAAGATGGCATTCAGATCAGATGCCTGACTCCTTTTGATGTGGAGGAGCAATTCTACAGACTCCTCACCTCATCTTTAAATCTGAGCCCAGTCACGCTATTACCTCGGCCACTTCAGGATCTCATTTTTAGTCATGATCCACCTCTCATGGCCGTAGGTGAGGGTTTAGAACAGAGGTGGGCAATCCTGGTCCTCAAGCCTGTTTGAGAGGTTTCATTGCTTCAACACACCTGATTTAAATAATACATTACCTCCTCAGTGTGCCTTCAAGGCCATCAGAAGCCTCTTAATCACCCACTAATTCAGATCAGATGTGTTTATGCAGAGAAACACCTAAAACATGTGAGACTGTGGACCTTGAGGACCAGGACTGCCCACCTCTGGTTAGGGTTAGTACATGCTTGTGTGAGCACCTGTGTGTGTTTTGCGCACTTGTAAGGCTTCTCCATAGGAGTTTTCAATAATAATAATAATAAGTTTTATATAGCGCTTTTCTAGGTCACTCAAAGACGCTTTACAGAGTTGCATTATTCATTCACACAGTCATTCTCACCAGTGGTGGTAAACTATGACAGATGTCTGTAGCCACAGCTGCCCTGGGGCAGACTGACAGAAGCGAGGCTGCCATTCTGCGCCATCGGCCCTTCTGACCACCACCAACATTCACACACAGTCACACTCACGTTGGGTGAAGTGTCTTGCCCAAGGACACAACGACAATCTAACCCAGCCAGAGCTGGGGATCGAACCGGTGACCAGCCACTCTCCCAACTGAGCCACTGAAGCCACAGACCCATGGAAGTCATGGAGGAGACCGGAGACCCAAACACCCGGAGACCACCCAGGGTACGGGAATCCCAGGAAGACCGCTCCTGAGAATGTTAAAACTGCTGCAAGTGGCGCATTAGGGTCACCATGGTAACCACCAGAAACTCATTAGGTTTACCGTGATAACCACTAGTGGCTAATTAGGGTCACCACAGTAACCAATTAGGGTTAGTTAATGGTGCTGCTGTGGTACATACATTAACATTGTTTAGGTGAAACAAACTCATCCTGGGTTGTAGAGGTTAACAGTTAGTAGAGTTCTGATGCATCAGAGTGATGTTTTGAGCAACAGTTGTTTTATAAACCTGAAGATTAGATGCTAATTTGTCGCTGAGACTGAAGCAGCGTCTCTCCTAATAAGTATTACTCCGGTTAGAGGACAACTTCCTGTTTTTTGAGACTCTGTCCTTCTTTCACTGGAGGGTATGGTAGTTAACTGACACAACGCCACTTCAAAATGACCAAAATAACACTTTAAATGTTGAAAAGTACAATGTTTTCTAAAATGATAAAGCAGTTAGAGAATTCCACATCCATTTCAAATGGGCCAACACATTTCACAAAAATCTAAATATCTCATAAATGATCAAATGTATAATAAAACCATCAGTCTCAGATGGAAGGCCCTGATTTAGCTGGGCGTTTTGATGTTTTACTTGTTAAAATAGCCGATAAGAGGTTCAATAGGATAGAATAAAGATCAGTATCACATCGTTCACTGTGACTGTAGTAACTAGATGCTAACAGCAGAGGGCGCGCAGCCACCACGGGACGGATCCAGAGTGTTTATCTAGGTCAGAACCAGACTACAACCGAACAATCACCAAGGCCATCTGCCTGTTGGATCCACTCACTCACAGGTGTTTTCTCTAATGTGTCACAGTCTGGATCAACTAGAATTTACTGAGTGTTCAGATAGTTTCCCCTTCTTTAACACTTTAATGTACACATCAAGAAAAAAAACATGCTTTTTCTTATATTCATTTGAGGCAATAAGGGATGTAATAATACATAAAAGTAGTAATAATAATATAAAGATATTAACATTATGGTAATAATAAAGTTAAACCATGTTTAACATTTAAGTGATACAATAAAGTATCTTATAGTTTAGTATTTTTTTTTACCCACGGAAGTTCAGGCATCAGTTTCAGGTTTTTAGTTAGAATGACCCAAGCATTCAAACTATTGCTTTATTTGATTTCATTTACTTTGGGTGTTTTCCTTCATTTCTTGTGATTTAGAAGCTTTATAGTTAAACAACAAATTCAAATTCTTAGAAAAAGTTCAAATTAAAACATAACACCCAGAAACTATGAAAAGTTGACCATGGATTTGGTTTTATTTACACTAATACTGACATTTTCATGTAAAACACTACATACATACAGTCTACACTTTTTTGTATGCTCTTCTTTTTGGTTGATTTTCTTTATCTGAACATCCTTCATAAATTCATTTTGTAGAAAAAGAAAAATACTGAAGGAAAACCATCAAAACAATTAAAAGGGTAAATGTAATAATGAGTGAATCTCTCCGTTTGATTATTGAGTTGAGTCATATCCAGGCCTGTCTGTTGACATCATGGTGGAGGGTCTACAGGTGGAAAGGGTCCATTTTTTTCTTTAATATTATTATTCTACTGTTATATAATTTCATAATTAATATGATTTAATTATTGTAATACTAATATTAGACAGTAATCTGTTTTAAAAATGTAAAGTTTTACATTTCTGTTATTAAATATTTCAGGTTTTAATGGTTTACAGTTGATTTGTGTAATTTTTGTATCTTATAGAAACATATTTTGAATGCATGAAAGGAAACCTTAAAGTCGTTTTCGTTTGACAATTAGCTCCGCCCCCCCCCCCCCCCCCCCCCCCCC
>SSNR01000250.1:595323-626344 GCA_006937965.1 Callopanchax toddi | reverse complement strand
CCCCCCCCCCCCCCCCCCCCCCATAGTCTCATGCCACCCAGATGTTCTAGGTCCGCCCCTGTCTGCCTTTTAACTTTATTAGAACAAATACACGCTTTAATTAGTCAAATACAACCTTAAATCTTGCTTAAATGGATTTTTATTGATGGATAGAAAACGGGTTGTAGTTTGAGTGGAGTGCGCGCGGTTTGCGTGTCCGCTGGTGCGCGCAGGCAGGTAGCGTCCCGTCAGAGCGCATCTCCCCACCGAGCTCATCCTCTAACGGACACAGTCGCTTCCGACGCTCGTGCAGCTGAACACGAAGAGAGATGTTGCCTGAGCAACACACCGGTAGGTGAAGGAGGACGTGCGCCGTGCCGAGACGGAGCTCCTGCGAGGATTCAGAGCGTCTTCCGCGGGAGGAGGAGAGGCGACACCGAGCAGGAGGACGGAGGCGAAGGGGGAAAATGCTCAAAGTTTGCCCATATTGTCCGCGAGTGCGACCCCGCAGCAGCTGCAGGACATGAGCTGGAATTAAATGAAGAATGCATGTCGTTTGGGATTTGTCTGTGATTCTGCAAATATACATCATCTGGACTTCGGCAGGTAAGGAGGCAGAGGAAACTCCCATCCTTCAGTATAACACCAGGAGGATATCTAGCAGTGACATTTGGATCAAACTGAACACAATGTGTGACCAGTAGGAGTCTAGAAGCAGATGAGCCTCTAAAATGTGATCATGAATGTGTTCTGTGATCAGTTTGCAGCTGGGACTTTAGACCCATTCCTCCATGCAGAAGTCCACCTCATAACCCCACACTTTGATCACTGTCAAACAGCATGCATAGGCAGGAGGAGCTCACACTGCAACCAGTAGCCTCCAGTGCATGGATGGTCCTACAGACCCAGTTGTTCCAGAAGACATTCACACTAACAGACCTACATAGAGGTGGAGAGTTTGAGCTGCTAATATTCATGATTTTTGCACAAACACTCAGATGATAAAGAGATGAGGTTGAAGCCGTGTGTAGGCATCACAGGACCAGCTCTCCAGTGGTTTTGATCCTATCATACTGATAGGAGGTTTTGTATCCTTCGTTGCAGCTCTTCTGTGGGGGGAACCACAAAGGTCCATCCTAGGACCGGTTACTTTTTTATACCTGCGTCCACTAGATGCTATTTTTGTAATTTTAAAATGTCCTTCCATTTAAATGATGATTGTCAGATGAACATCACTGAAGCACACTGGTTTGATAGATTATAAAGTCTGGACAGGTACACAGACATCAGTTATCTGACTGTGTTTAGGTTGGATGGCCATCTCAGTCCCAGAACCCAGAAACCTGAATGTCTCTACCATATATGGTGCTGTTGGGTAGGCTAATGGGTAGTATCCAAATTTTGACATCTTCAAACTTCCTGCACATTTTCCTGCAGTGTACGGTATTTACCGTGACTAGGATTGAACTAGGACCATAATTTGGCCTGGGCATTTACGGTCATGACTCCCACCATGACCACTTCCAGCTGATGTTTGGTCCGGATGCAAGACTATGTTGGGGGTTTGTCCCAGGGGTGGGGATCCCACTGTTGACTGAACTGTAAGCGCACACGAACGCACCCACGGCTGTACGAGCTTGCGCCACAACAGGAAGTGCTGATTAAACCAAGCTTCTCAGATCGCAGGCTGCACAACCGTCCCGTCCCGGTCCTGACTGGCCCAAAGTCACCATTGGCCCACATTGCATTTATTTCATGATGGTATTGAAACTGATACGTTGTTGTTTTAAAACACAGGCTGTATACGGTATTACCATAATACCGCCAAAGTCTACTGTTGTGGATAGTGATCATGGTCAACAGGAGGGAGGCGGACAGGTCTTCTTGAAGTCCACAATGTCACCACTGATTTTAGAGTGTTGATTGTTATGACTGCACCAGAGGATCAGCTGCTCTCCCTCCTGTATATTATCAGAATCACCAGATAGGACAATGACAGTTGTGTCAACTGCAAACTTGGGAAGTTTGACAGATTAGTTATCTGATGTTCATATGAAGGGAGAAAAGCAGTGGGGCCAACCCACATCCCAGAGTAATGGCCAGTGGTAATGGTCTGGGTGCTGGAAGTTATTTTCCCAGCCTCACCTACAGCCTCCTGTCTGTCTACTGACAGGTGGAGGCTGGACAATAATGACTGGAGGACGTCTGGTAAATGCTGAGCTGAAGTCCACATACAGAGTAGTAGGAAAAGTCATTGTCTGTCAATTGTAAGGTTGTTGGCTCAATTCCAGCTTCCCTCACCACATGTTGAGAAGTCTTTGGGCAAAACACTAATCCCTATGTAGCTACTGGATACAGAACGTGAGTGTGACTCACTGGACCTGACCCAACTCCAACCGAGTGTTGTTTTTTTAATGGTGGGTAGAAAAAAAAGGTCCACACACAGCACAGAGCTTTACTTTAACTTCAACTCAAACACTTTATCAAACCAAACTGAGAACATGAACTGCGAACAAATAAAATCATTTTCTAGACATAATGATGACGTATCTGCTTTAAAGTCCATTTTTGTTCAGAAGACCAGCTGGTAACCAGGAACAACCAATCAGCACATCACAGCCTGTAAATGAATGTGCTCTATTTTAGTAGCTGCTGCGTGTCGCGCACGATGCTGAACTGACCCATCCGATCCGACTCAGGCTCGGGTTAAAATTGAGAACTCTAGACTAAAGTGGTCGGATCCTTCTTTTTAATGATGTGTCTTTCAAATCACTCATTTCTTTCCATCTTCCAGCTACAGAAGAGGCCGTAGCTGCACAAACAACAGCCGTTAGCCTTAGCTGCAACTTTTGAGCACGTAGCTCTATTCTGGCCGCTGATTGGTCTAACGCTGAGCAACACTTCATACGATTGGCTGTTCATCTGTTAGTTTTATATCAACGTTTTATCAACCTGTTCATATTGCTCTATTCAGGAAAAGTTATTTCGAGATATATATTTTTATTGTTTTATCGCCCAGCACTAGTGTAAACAAGATAAAATGTATCAGTATAAAAACAATAGAATATACAAAAGTACAAACAAAATATAATGCATCAACAAATTCACTGGGGGAAAACTATTTAATTAAGAAAGTTTTCAGCTTATTCAGATCTGGGTCGCAGGAGAACAGACTGGTTCAGCATCCGCATCACTGCAGATGCTGGCCCAATCTGCCTGTCGATCTGCTCCTTCCTTCCCTCACTCGTCAACAAGGCCCTGAGATACTTAAACTCCTCCACTTGAGGCAGGACCACTCCCCAACCCAGAGTTTGCAAACCACTCTTTTCCAGTTGAACCGTGATCTCAGTATTGAAGGTGCTGAACCTCAACCCAGCTGCTTCACACTCGTCTTCGAACTTCATCTGCAAAAAGCAGAGATGAGATTCTCCTGCCACCAAAACTGACACCCTCCACACCACGGCTGCATCTACAAATTCTGTCCATAAACATTATGAGCAGGACTGGGGACAAAGGGCAGCCCTGGTGGACCCTAACCCTCACCGGGAACAAGTCTGACTTACTGCTGGCTATGAGGACCAAGCTCACACTCCTCTGGTACAGGGACTGAATGGCCCTTAGCAAAAGACCATCCACCCCGTACTCCTGGAGCGCCCCCCACAGGGTGCCTCTGGGGACACGGTCATAAGCCTTCTCCAAATCCACAAAACACATGTGGATTGGTTGAACAAACTCCCATGACCCCTCCATCACCTTAGCAAGGGTAAAGAGCTGATCCACATTCAATGGCCAGGACGAGCAATGTGGGAAAATCACATTGCTCGTCCTCTATCTGAGATTTAACCAGACCCTCCTCTCCAGTACCCTAGAGTAGACCTTTCCAGGGAGGCTGAGGAGTGTGATCCCCCAATAGTTGGAACAAACCCTCTGGTCCCCTTTAAAAATGGGGACCAACACCCAGGTCTGCCACTCCACCACAACTGCCCCCCGATGACCACACAAGGTTCAGGAGACATGTCAACCAAAACAATCCTACAACATCCATAGCTTTGAGATACCCATGACAGATCTCGTACTTTCCTGGGGCTCTGCTGCAGTTGTTTGACTACCTCAGCGATTTCTGCCCCAGAGATTGGACAGTCCATCCCCAGGTCTCCCAGCTCTGGTTCCTCATCGGAATGGGCATCAGTCGGATTGAGGAGCTCCTCAAAGTATTCATTCCACTTCGAGCCCCAGGTTGATGTCAGCAGCATGAGCGAGTTTCTCCCGTCTTCCCCTGAGATTCCGGAGGGTTTGCCAGAACCTTTTTGGAGCTGATTGATAGTCTTTCTCCATGGCCTCACTGAAGTCCTCCCACACCCGAGATGTTGTCCTGGTAATGGACACTGCCTGGTAATGGACACCCCACTTGGCACTCCATTCTGCCTTTCTGATGGTCTGTACCAAATGACTCACGTACTGGTACTGGTCCAGGGCCCGGTGGTTGGAACCTCTGGCTTAACATACTCAGCTGGATGGAGAACACGTAGATGTTCGAGTCCCTTGCTGCCACCTATGTGTCTGCACAAGTAGCCGGTTTAAAGCCAAAGTGATCCCATATAGGACGACTTTGTGTTTTTTGGCAACTATTTCCAGAAATTTTTAGATTTTGAGTTCTGATTTGGCAAATCAGTCCATGCGTATTTACATTGCTTGGTCTGCAAAAATGTCAAAATGTCACCTGCGCAAATATATTGTCACTTTTTGGACTGATGATGGGCAATTTGAAAAAAGCTACATAGTGCCCAACCCTACTATATATAGTCAAAGGCCAAATTACAGGAGGTGTCCATGTGAGGGACAGGTGTCTATCTGAGGGACAGGTGTCTCACAATGGATGATCGTCTATCAGACATTTAGACATGAAATGTTCAGGTTAAGATGTTCATAAGAAACATGAAGTTAAAACATTTGGCTCAACTTATCTTAAGGTGGTTTTAAGTTTTTTCCCCACCAAAAAAAAAAAAGGTTTTAAGTTTCAATTTCAGCTCATGAGAGAGGGAGGGAGAGAGACTTTTCTTGAAATCATTTATTAAAACTGTAATTAAATTATAGATGACTTGATCCTGACTTGAAATTCAAAGTTAAGGACTTGGATTTCCACATCATGACTTTGGACCTGACTTGGGACTTGGTTGTGTTTACTTGCGATTTGCCTCCAGATCTGACTGGGAAGCCTAGAGACTTACTTGTGACTTGTTCACCCCTCTGGTAGTCTTGTTGTTGATTAAGCTGGCTAATGGGTGCAGCCCTACAGTAACGTCAGTTAGGATGTACATGGACATTAGCAAATATGATTGTCCAGAACCTCCTAGTAACAGAGATTTTTTATTCTCAATGGAAACAATGAACATGTTATATTTGACTACAAACAGTATCCAACATTTACATTGAAAAATCAACATCTTAGATATATTTCTTGTTTTTTGAGCCCATGTATTCTACAGCTAACACCCTCCTGTTCACACATCCCTTCTCCCAGCCTCCCAGGTGCTCTTTCTCTATCAAACACTCTGGGAATAAAGAGTGAGGTTTAGTGCCATGCCTCAGGACACTTCAGCTGAGGAAACTGGGGATTAAATCACCAACCTCCTAATTGCCAAACAGCTCTTTCTCCTGCAGAAACAGTCTTGGTTCTGAAAAGATGCAATGCAAACTCAATAATTCAAATCCACCTGTCAGATCCCAGTGGTTCCTTTCTAACAAGGCTGCTGTCAGATGGATTGTTTGTTACCTGCAGAGTTGGACTGTGACCAACAGGAGCAGACTGAGACCAGAACCACACACAGATCTGTTGACGCTCCAAGGCCCCCGCTGCCTTGTCTCCTTCTGGCCGACCCAGCCGCCGCCCGTCCCCTCTCAGCTGATCCACAGTGTAAATACCCGTCACTTTTACTCCCAAGCTGTCTGCTCGCTCCTGTTCTTTTTGTACCACCTGTCAGCTGCCTGCCTTATTCCTGCAGCGCTTGCTTGCCGAGGCTGCTGCATGTGGCTGAACTGCATCGAAGTGTTTTGAGTTGTGGGCGTGCATGTGCGTCGCTGCAGATCCAAAGACATATTGGTGTTCCTGCAACAGTCTGAAGTTCATGCAACTGTCAAAATCCTGAATGATGTTCTGGAACACGAGTTTATTTGTATGCTATACTGTCTGTGGACATGAGAGTTTCAGCCTCACAACATTCAGTGAAACTCTCAGAGAGGATAGATTGTTTCCTGTCCATGCTGCTGATTTCTAAACAGGCTGTTTTGTAGAGCTGAAATGATTCATCAAATTATTCAAATACTTCCATTTAAAATATCCTTGAGGCTAAATGACTAGAATGTGGCTTTGTTTAAACCAGGTGACTTCACTCTGCGCAGTGATCACAACAGAGACGTCAACTACTTCATACAAACGACTGATGTATTCATGATTAAAACTGCAGTCAGGAGTCTTAATGGTGAGACCAGAGTTCTCTATTTAGGAAAGAAGAGAGAGAAAAAAGGTCAAGGTGGAGCATCAGGTTTATAAGTCCAGACTTGTACTGAATTACAAAAGAAGTCGTGGCAGAGCTAGACCGTGCTCTCAGCTCTACACGTCTAAACTGTGACATTTACAGGTTCTTATTTAAAGTCTGTTCCCAGCATAAAGGACTCACCTGCTTTCAGACTGATTCAGACTGTTTCCACAAAAAACAGAAAGTTTTATATTATTAAAGGGGTGGTTTATTCAGAATCCATTTTTTTCAGGTCTTCATAGTTTCTAATAGGTCCCCTTGAGCCTGTCATGTAGGCCAAACATGAAAACTCTCTGTTCCCTGGTTATTAAGAAAAAACAGAATTTGTAATTTTTGACCTGTGAAATGCGGACCTGCATTTGTGCGCGGTTTGACGTCACAACGTGTATTCGCTGAGATGCCTTTCGGTCTGCCCAGCTGCTAGCTTTAAAAATTATTTTTTTTATAATTCAACATGGCGAAACGCAGATGGGCGTGTGTCATTTGCAGAGATCAAACCTCACGAAACAGAACTAATACTTATGTTGATATAAATAAAAACAAAGCATGTAACTTAACTGGTGTGTGGTGTAGCAGCTTTGTAACACTGTCTGCAAATCTGGAGGTTCTGAGTTCGAACCCCAGAGCTGTCTTTATTTATTTATTTTTCTTCACGGAAGTTAATAAATTCTGTAGGTGCAGCTATTGGCTAACTTTGTAATATATTTTGGCTAATCTTGGCAAAATTAGAACTTATTCTGAGGTATTTTGGTTAAGACACAAAGTACTGAGAGCAGTGTGTGTGTGTGAGGTGAGAGCAGCGGCGAGCATGTGAGGCGACCGGCGGAGTTTCACTTTCGCTTCTCGTTGATGGGAAACACAGCTGACTTTTTGGCTGAAGGACTAATGCGGGACATGGGAAGAGTCAGCCCGTGTGTCGCGCGAAGGCGGACTCGGAGTTCGGTGTGGACATCAGCCCGCATGCGGGGAGCGAACAGCGAACGGATGTGTGCTAGAGGCTGCTGCTGAGCTTTCAGGAGAAAATGTAAATTCAATTGTGAGTATTACCCTTCTGAATCATTCATTGTCAAACGCTGAGGAAGCGGTTTTTCTAATTTGTCCTTCGACCGTAACTTTATCCACATAAAGCCGAGCTGCCATGTTTCAGTATCAAATACCTACAGCCAATCAGAAGCGAGGGCTGTGCATATCTATTGAGAATCCTGCTGTTTCAAACTCTGCTGTAGAATAGCAAACTTCTAAAGCTTATATTATAAGCATCAAGGCTTCTTTCTTTATAAAAATGACATAGATAGCATTGAATTACACTAGAGAACAATGCAAAACTATAAAATAACCCAGAAAACCACACCTTTAAAGGACAAGCTGTTGTTCTCAGGCAGACCAAACAATCATCTCCTTGAACCTGTGCAGACTTTATTATCTAAAAAAGTTTAAAACATCCTGAAGACTTGTTGCTGGACCAAACTGTAAGATCTGGTAGCTTTTTTAAAAATAAAGATAAATGTCCTGAAAAGCTTTTTATATAACAGGCTGAATAAATGAGCTTTAGTGGCACACATGCACGTACACAAGAGCGTGCATGAATCTGACAGCAGAGGAGAGAGGTGAACAGGTGAAGTCGGAAACAGCTGATTGTACATTTACACCAGAGCTCTGGAGGAATAGAGGGATTATTTGATAGAATACTGGAATAAAACATTTGACGGCTGCAGCCCTGCTGATTTGTTAGCAGCCTTATTTAGTTTTTTACAGGATATTTAAGCTACAATAAACTCATCAGTTAATACTTACTAGGGGTGTCATATTTAGCATGCTATGTTTTTAATGACGGTAATTTCATTTTTAATAATACATCTAATAAATCCACCTCATGTGAAATGAGGTGGATTGTGTTGGAGTGTATGATTCTGTGTCCTGACGTGACTCTTGTGGTGATTTAGCAGGATATTAACTGCAAAATTGAAAAAGTCAGGTTAAGATGGTGAAATCACAACTAATTAAAGCTGTTCCTCTCAAAGCAATTAAATATCATAAAAACCTGCTTCTGCTCAGCAGATGGAAGGTCTGATGTATGATTTGAGGCTTTTCCTTCCTTCAAAATGAACCAAAAACCAAACAGTTCCCAGCTCAGATCATGATCCACTCTGGAATTTTGCAGATGCTTACTTTTGTATATTCTCCTTTACAGAACAGAGACTTTAGTCCACCTTAAACTGTGGTGGGCATACTACCAGTGGTATGTGAGCTCCCTCTAGTCGTACGCAGGAGACATTTAGCTAACGGCTGTTAAAAGTTAAATGGGCTAATTAGTTGTTCTAAACTGAACTGTGATGGCAAGCTAATGAGTGGAGACAGCCCGAAGTGCAGGACTGAAACCATTCATGGACTAAAAAATCCTCAAGGCAAAACGAATAGAATCAAGGCTTCATTTAAACCATGTGACCTCATGCTGCTCAGTGACCACCTGTTTCATGGAGACACATCAGTGTCAACAAACCACTGATGTCATGAAACAGGCTTAATGAGACCAGACTTTAGTGTTAGAGAAACTTTTCCACAAGAACAGAACGTTTTGAAATATTAAAGGACAAGCAGTTTTCAGGTGATTCTCTCACTCACTTCTCTGTTCCTGCTCTGATTTTAACATCTGTATTTTTGAATCCTTTGGTGTGTTTGGGTCAGTTTGACCCTGAGGACAGTTTGAGTTTAAAATACAAAGCAGATGAGTAACAAACACCCTAAAGTCTGATAAAGCTGTAAGATCTGCTGACTGGTGGCTTTTAAAATAAAGATTAATGTCCTGAAAAGTGTTTTTAATAAATAAATGGACTGAATAATAATTTGAACACTCTGACATGTGTACATGAGAGCGTGCATGGATCTGATGACAGAGAGGACAGACGAGGTTGCAAACAGTTGGTGTACGTTTCTTTACATATGAACATAAAAGTGGGAGGAGTGATTTGTGACGTACGTATATATACATTTGCCCATTTATATACTACCCTAAAAATGTTAGGTAACAGTTTTATTCAGAGTCTGGTCAGTTAAACTTTGGGGTTATTGATCTGGGTGCTCATTTATAAAACTTGCTTACGCAAAAAATGAGCCTGAATATTGCGTAAGTCATTTTTTACGGAAACTTTGGGATTTATAAATGAAAACGTAACGGAAAAATGTGTGTAACTTTACACAAACTCTGGACCTTACGTAAGCACATTTTGGAGACATGGCAGTGCAGCTGGTGAGATGGAAAAATGGTGAATTTAAGACACAATTTCAGACTTGTAGACCATCATGCGCACACAGAACCAATAGTCCCGTCTCTGAACAGAATAAAAATGAGAATCTGAACAAAAATATGTCACATTTTAGAATAATATCACATTATGTTTATACAGGTGTTTTCAGATTATATAGCAACTGCACTTATTGGGGCATTAGTTGTGATTACTGAGACTGATGAATCCTGTAGTGACACTTGTCTGTAATGCGCTGCTCAGTCATATGACAGACTCTGGATGGATGGGGGAGAGTTTTTAGAGATTTCTAGATGATGACTGGATGATCAATCAGCTGATAGATTCTCTAGAGCATCCTATGGATCTATGAGCTGGACTGGGTCCAGTGTTAGATCAACAGAACCATCGGAACCAGAAAAACCCGGTGTCACCGCTGCAACTTCTGTCCGTTCTCGGGTTCCTTTCAACCAGCGAATTATCCGACAGGTTGACTATTTGTTTGATAGGATGAACAACATGACGTTTCTTCCCCTTTGGATTCAATTAAATGTTTCTCTTAGATCCTGTAGATCTCTCTGTCAGACTGACAGCGTTCACCTGCAGCAGGTCTCTGACTCTCGGAGCACTTCCGTGTATTCGTGATAAGTCAACATTTGATCACCTAACAAAACATTTTTCCATCCCTCCTCCTCACCACAACCACCTCGAGTTTCAGCCTCTGTGAAATGACGTTTTCTAAACCTGTTGTTACGATTTACTGTTAAAAGCCCAAAACCCACCGCCTTATGCATATGCAATTATTCATGAGGTATTTTGCATTGACTGTATATGGCAGAATGTGGGTGTGTAGGAGGAGGGTTCTGACCCAAAACCAGCTGGGCACAGTTCTACGTATGAGGGCGGTTTATAAAGCAGAACTGCGTGGATCTGTGCGTACGCAGAGTTTTATAAATCAGAAATGGATTTTACGTAAGTGAAATTTTTTTTGCAGAGCTTAAGTACGTTTTTAGTAAGGATTCTATGCAAAGTTTTATAAATGAGCACCCAGGTCAGGTGGACGTCCTTAACCCATAAGAAGCACAGCTATCTGCTCCTTTGTGCAGGGGAAACAGGATGAGGACTTAGAGCTCCACTGGTGTGAAGTTCTCTGACCAAACCATCAGAAACACTTCATGAGGGAGGTCGGAGGACCCCACATCCTAGTGGACCCTGTGTTCACTGCCCAGCACTTTGTATCTCACTGGTATTTACCATACAGCACCAGAACTGGTAGGTCCAGAACTGGAGCTCTATGATTTTCACAGATGAGGTTCACTTTGAGCTCCTGTGACAGACATTAAAGGGTCTGTGATGAACGTTCTGCTGCTACATCGTTCATCATGATGGGTGTGGTGGTGGTTCAGTGTTAGTCTGGATCCATGGAGAAACACACAGACCTGGAACCCTGACTGTCATTCAGTCCAGGCGTGCCCAGGAAGACCCAGGACTTGCTTAAGGTGATTATGTATACTCTCTGTCCTGGGAACGCCTTGGGATCCCACAGGAAGAGCTGAGGAGTGTCGCTGGGGAGAGGAATGTCTGGGTCTGTTACCTCCACAACCAGACTCTGGATAAGTGTTAGGAGATGGATGGATGGATGGATGATTTACCTCTCTGCCTCAGCTCATCATAATGAGTGTTTGTTTTCTGAAAACAGAACCAGTTTGAGACAAATTTGGAGTTTGACAAATGCTGCACGCACACACACACACACACACACACACACACACACACACACACACACACACACACACACACACACACACACACACACACACACACACACACACACACACACACACACACACACACACACACACACACACACGGTGACACCCTGAGGTCCCAGCTGAGAGACGTCTGGTGTCTTCGCTGATCCCTGTTCTATTTGCATTCACTCACAGATTCCGTTTCCACGTCTCAACAGGGAGCGTATAGTTTCATCAGTCACAGGTTAATAGAAAGGCCTTTAAACGAGTGACTGCAGCCGATCTGTGGGAGAAGTCTGGGCCTTGGATTCATGGAGTAGTTTTGTTTGTGGCTCTGACTCTTATAGAGATGATATATGATGGTCTAAAGTGTTGTGCAGTCATACTTCTGTAGCTGAATGTTAATGTTGTCTGGGTGATATTCAGAGGGAACTGTTTGGATGACTGAAGCACCACACGTACTGGTTGCATCATTGTCGGTAGGAGGAGGTGTGCAGAGCTTCTCTCTCACTGCAGAACTTTAATTAATATTTAGTTATAAATATACAATAAATGCATAAATCATTACTATTTAATCCTCATTTAGGAGATGTATGTTATCAACAAACAGCTATCAAACTGGAACCGACTTGACGTGTTTAATTGAGTTTTATTTTAAATATTTATCAGACCTGAGGTCACGTTTGACCGAGAGCATCACTGTGGACCTTCTGACTACAGCCTCTTTGGTTTTTATGCTTCTTGTCACATTTAATGTGAGCTGTTTTATGTTTAAATGAAGTTCAGTTTAATGATGAACTTGACATTTGAATCCTTCAGTTGATTGTTAAACTGTAACTTCATCACCCTTCAATTAAACGGTAACTCTCAGCATGTTTCCGTATGTGTTTGTTTCATGTTTAAAGTGGGATTTTCCACAGTAAGGACCACACCAATCAGGTGACATCACTCAAAGTGGGTGGAGTTTCTAGAAACAGGAAGTAGACCTCTGACAGGAGTGAAGCTCATGGCTAGCCCGACCTGTAGAGACACCACTCAGTCCAGGTTGGTGACAGATTAGAACAACTCAGAAAGCCATGTTGACGCAGTAGAAGTCTAATTCAGTGTCATGAACAGGGAGGCCAGACCCGATGGTGCAGAGGAGGGTGGAAACAGGAGCAGGAGACGAAGGTAGAATCCAAAAAAATAGTATTTAATGTAAAAAGGAGCTAAAGAACATAAACTGGACTATGGCTTGACTAAACTGAACTTGACTAGACTTGACTACAGTGGAACAAGACCTTAGCAAAACAGGACAGGGCTAGACTAAACAGAACAGAACAGATGAACCAACAACCAGACGAGACACAGGTGGGTTTAAATACATGAGGAGCAAATCAAAAGGAACAAGACACACCTGAGGAGCATTAACAAGTGAGGGAGGGGCAAGAGCAGGAACATGGAAAACAGGGGAAACTACACTGACATGAACTAGAACCATAACATGAAAATAAACTAAAGAACTAGAACTAACCAGACACAGAAACAGATTAAACTATGACAAGGACAAGACTAAAACATGACTAGACAGGAATACATGACATTCAGGGGGCACATAAGGGGTGCACATGAGCACAAGCAGTGATGCGTGTGTACTAGGGATGTTTGATATTATCGGTCTACCGATAATTTCGGCCAATATTGGCATTAAAATGCAATATCGGAAATTATCGGTATTGGTTTTTGTAATGACACACATAACCTTTACATACCATGCACATAATAAAACTGTTGGGCTACTTCTCCTCTCTCCCAAAATGTCACAATATAACTAATCTGATGTATAGATTTTGAGATATTTTATTTATTTGGCACACCTTGCATTAAATCCTGTGGCTTCCGCATTTCCCAGCCAACCTTGAATGCAACATCTATTGGCGTACACTTGATGACATCATCAAACCACGTCATTACTTGCAGTAACATGTAGCATGTAAGAGGACTCGCCAACCAGTCTTTGGTTTGGAATGATCTCGAAGTGTCTCCGGACAATAAAACTGCCGTTTGTAATGACTGTAAAGTGGAGGTTATGGGAGGAGGAATCAAGATGTCTCCTTTTTGAAGAGGAATTGAAGCAGTTGTTCTATTTTGCACTGACAATATTTAAAGTTTAAGTATGCATGATAGGAGGTATGGGATGTTGGTTACCTAAAATGATTTTGTTGTCTTTTTTAAAAAACGAGGGGTACCCTTCTTATATCGGTATCGGTTTATATCGGTATCGAAAATTATGAGTTAGATAATATCGGATATCAGATATTGATAAACAAGCCAATATCGAGCATCCCTAGTGTGTACGGTTCCTTTTGCCACTGTGTTCTTTGCGTACTGGTGTTTAGTCTACTTGTCTTTAGGGCTGGGCACCAAAACACGGTACTAGACCGGTACCGACCAAAAGCTATCGGTAGGTACCGTACCGAAAAAAACACGGTACAGATTTTGGTACTTTTACGATAAAATGTCCCTGTAAATGAGCCGCTCTATTTTTCCACTACTGCTCCGCTCCACGTTACATGAGACGCAGAGGAGCGGAGCGTCCTTACACACGCACGCGCGCACGCACACACACACGCACGCACGCACGCACGCACGCACGCACGCACGCACACACACACACACACACACACACACACACACACACATCAGTCCCTCCTCTCTCTTTCAAAACAGTTCTCCCACAAGCGTAGTGATTTACGTGTTGAAAATGTCGAAAAAACCTAAAGTTTGGCTGAATTTTGGAAAGGTAAACGGGAACAGAGCAAAATGCAACATATGCAATGAGATTTGTGCAGCGAAAAACAGGAATACCAGCTATTAGTTAAAAGCGCATCTAACTAACTTGCAGCTGCAGCGCTGTGTTCAGTCTTCGGCTGAAAAAAAAAAGGAGACCCTGAGCTTCCAGCCTCTGCTGCATCAGGAGGTGTGTGAGGGGAAGACAGTGACATAACAGAAAGTTCCAGAGGTAAGCAATAAATATTAATAATAATAATAAAAGCAAAAAATTGTCATAAAACTGTAACGGTGAAGTGGCAGGTGGACCCAAGGTGCAGGTGAGAACGAAGGAGTAGGAGGCGTAAGATGAACTTAAAAGTATTTACCGTATTTGCCCGAATATAGGACGATCCTGATTATAAGACGACCCCCATTTTTCAAGACTGATCTTCAGAAAAAAGAATAAATTCACTTTATAAAGAAACTATTTTTAATTAAATTTTGAGATATATTTTGAGAAGATATTTGCATATTAATCAGACAGGAATTAAAGTTCTCTGTAACAACATATTTCAGTCAATTGGGGGAAAAAAAAGAGAAAAAATAAGCTCTCTCTTCCTCAGTCTGGCTGTGTGGGCCCTCCCTCCCTTCTTCTCTCTCTCACTGAGACTGTGTGTGTGTGTGTGTGTGTGTGTGTGTGCAGCTTCAGAAATGGGTCCCGTGTGTGGACACAGGCAGCGCTGGATTCTCAGGTGTTTTTCAGGCTTGAGGAAGAATGCGTGTGTGAATCGAGCGCCGTGCTCACCTGTACAGAGCTCACTCTGAAAACGCTGCAGTCGCAGCGGGTCCAGTAATCCCCAATCAGCGAGGTCCCACAGAAGGTGTCGGCTCCATACGTACTAAACAGAACCGGACCAAAAACCCAAACTAGTCTGAAACGCCAGAAGTTGATCTGGCTGGAGCTGGACTTTGCAATCAGGTGTTTTAATCCTCAGTGGACCTGGACTTTGACGTGGAGCGGCTGTCTGGGACTGCTCGCGGTCTAGCTGCTTCCTGCTGCCGCCACTTCTGCCGTTTGAACATAAAGCATGCGCCCCCTGCTGGGGCGCGATAGTAAGACGACCCCCCCTTTTAAAAATTATTTTTAATGAAAAAAACCTCATCTTATATGCGAGCAAGTACGGTATTTTAAACTGAGGACTAGACTGATAACTAAAACAGAGCAGCAGGCAGGGCAGACAATCCAACAACAAGACAGGACACATGAGGGCTTAAATACATGAAGGAGCAAATCAACATAACGAGGCACAGCTGTGGGGAATTAACTAAGGCAGACAGGACATGAACATGAAACAAAACCTGAACCATGACAAGATATAACTAAATAGAAAACAGGCATGAATAAAAAGACTAAACAAGGAAACTAAAACTGACATGAATAAGAACAATGAACTAAAGACCTGAAACATGACACGACTAAACAGAAACCAGGCATGATTATAAATAAAACACATTCAACACAAAACATAAATCCTAACTAATGCTGGGCTTACACCTAACGATTTTCACAGTTGCAGACCCCGTCCCGCCGTCGCGGTCGTTAGATGTAAGGGGATAATCTGCAGTCGGCGACCCGATTTATGCCAGTCTTTCTCCAGTCTTTCATATCCAACCTGCTAGATATTTTCTGTAGTCGGAGTGTAGTTGTAGTGACGTACAAGCAAGAACCAATAGGATTCGTTCTCACTGCAGAACCAGGAAGCCCTGTCAGTCATAACCCAACAAAACATGACTACAGACGTGGAAGAAGAGCGCAACGCAAACGAAAATGGACTTGTTACTTTTCTTCCCCTGTCCAGTGATCTCCTAACCGTAGTACAGAGGGTGAACAGGCGTGTTGTCTCCTTTTACAGCACAAACTTTATTTTTGCTCGCAGAGCACAGGAATACGTCCGCACTGCAAGCAGCTGCAGACAGAGAGAGCGCCTCACGCTGGAACACAGAGCCACAACAACACAGACTTCCCATAATTCCACCTTCTTAAAGGGCCAGGCACAGCTGGTAACAGACTGTTGACAAGGAGGAACGCTTTATCGAGCTGTGGGCAGAGCAGCCGTGTCTGTTTGATGTAAACTGTAGCTAAAAGCTGCTTCTCCTCCATTTTTAACTTCTGCAGAGCATGATGGGAGGAATTTTGCGAGAATGAAATTCTAACATAATCTATTTGCAGTCTTGTAATTAGTGTTCCTACAAGATTCAGTCTTTATAAAATCTTTAGTCTGAGACTAGTCTAGGACTAAAGACTGTTAACCCGAGTCTTTAGATGTGAGCTGATAATCTTTTAGTCTTTTCAAAATTTTGTCAAAGTCTTTAGGTGTAAGCCCAGCATAAACCAAATAAACCTAATTCGTGACAAAAACAATGTTTTTTTTGTTTAATTAAAAAAACTTTTAGTACTTTGTTATTTTCTCTAACAATTACACATATAGGTACCGACAAAGTATCGATAAGGTAGGCTACTGGTATCAAAAACCAGGTATCCGTAAAGTACTGGTAGTAGTATCGAAAAATATTTAACGGTACCCAGCCCTACTCGTCTATAGCAGGGGTACTCAAGACCTCAAGCTGTAGTTCTTTCACTAAATCTATGTGTCCATCACGAGTCAGCGCAGAATCATTTGCGCAGTGCGTCCTTAAACACTGACGAGCTGCAGCCTGAGCTGAGCTGCCTGCTTGAAGTTTCACCTTCTTCACCTTCATAGCCGTGTGCTCCATTAGCTGGCTCATACAGTACAGCAGCGGAGTGGTCCGCATGTGTCGATGTGGCTCTTTAGGTTTGAGTACCCCCGGTTGATACCGGTTAGGTATTACCACTACTGTCACTGGACTGATCCTTTCACTAACGAGTTAGATGGGTACGTGTGTGTGTGTGTGTGTGTGTTATGTACCATAGATGGTGCGAGTACTAAATATCAACTCCTGGTACTCACCTGTGTACCTCATTGAGAAAATGATGTGAACCCTGTTATATGAGCTGTTTGTAAGCCTCTTCATGAGAGTGCTTGTTGTTGTTTCAGGTTAAACTGTAGAGGTTTACTAACAGCGTTCTAATGCATCAGTTAGTTGTTTTAAAGACCTGAAAATTAGCTGCTAATTTGTCGCTGAGCTGCAGCAGTGTCTCACCTGATTTTTCTAGCTATGAGTATTGCTCCAGTCAGTGTGTCCAGATGTGGAGAGAGAAACCAGCAACCAGTGAAGGATAGAAAGGCCACTTTATTTATACACATCAATTATTGAGAATTTCATAAAAATCTCTTGAGGGAATGAAAATAATATTTTTTGTTTCATATTGTCATCTTAATTATATTTCATACTTTTATTTCTGGATTTCATCAATCCAAAAATGATCTGACAGGTTAAAAATAACTACTAATCAACCTGTCTTCATTTGAAGGAGTGAACATCACCCGCCTCCTTTCAGACCAGTTTTAAACTAACATGTCAATTTTGGTCAAATCTTAAAAAACTAAAACATTAGACACAATCTGATGTAATCATCAGTCAGACTTTGAGTTGTGACTGATTCTCATCTACCAACTGTAGCTTCATATCTGTCAGATTCACTGAGTTATACACAGTCATAAATACGGAATGGAAGAGGATCATTTTAGTCCCTTAGAGTTCAATTTAGTTTGATCGTTTAGCCTCTAGAGAGACACTTTGGATCTCAGGGTTGTTCCTCTTTGAGTTTTTCCTGGGACCTAAAATATAGCTGGACTCATAAAAACGTCAACAGAGTGCAAAGTACTCACACAAAACATCTGGTTGGACTCAAAAAACATATAATAGTAATAATAATAATAATAATAATAATAATAATAATAATAATAATAATAATCTTTATTTATAAAGCACCTTTCATACAGAAAAAACTGTAACTCAAGGTGCTTAACAAGTTAAAATGACCCCACACAAACCACATTCCCATCCCTCCCCCATAAAAACCACACACACATACACACACACACACACGCACGCACGCACGCACGCACGCACGCACGCACGCACGCACGCACGCACACACACACACACACACACACACACACACACACATGTACACATACACACAAAGGACATTGGGCTGAGTACAGATGAGCAGGTTCTAAGGAAACGCCATCAGAGGAGCCCTCTGCACCGGCAGCAGCAGGTCAACAGCAGCAGCCGAGGCACCGACACGGGGCGACCAGAGGAGGCAGGGCTGAGACCCCACCTCCACCTGGAACCACCTGGAGAACCAGGCAGCCACAGCTGACCACCGCTCCCGAGGCAGAGGGCTCCCTCAGAGGAAACACTGGAAGGAAGATTAAAATAACAAGTTAAAATATAAAATAACATAAGATAAATATAAGAATAAACAATAAAACAGTGATAAAATCTAACTAAATACCTAAAATCTATTAGACTAAAATCAGCTAAAGGTTAGACTAAAAGCAGTTAAACAGGCTAAAAGTAATTAAACACAATAAGTTAAAATTACACTAAAAGCAATTAAACAGACTAAAAGTAATTAAACACAATAAGTTAAAATTACACTAAAAACAGTTAAACAGGTTAAATAAATAAGAAGTAAAAAGGTGAACTAAAAGCATTTAAACAGACTATAATAAATAATACTCAGTTAAAAGCTAGCTTAAAAAGGTGGGTCTTGAGCCTGCCTTTAAACACATGAACGTTCTCTGCAGCCCTGAGGTTCTCCGGCAGCCTGTTCCAGAGCTGAGGGCCATAATAATAAAAAGACGCCTCACTGTGAGTATGTGTTCTAACTTTAGGGATGACAAGAAGACGGCTGCCAGAGGAGCGCAGAGACCGCAGAGGTTCATACGGTAAAAGCAATTCTGAGAGATAAGAAGGCCCAAAACCATTAAGACACTTAAAAACCATTAAAAGAACCTTAAAATCGATCCTAAAACACACAGGTAACCAATGCAAAGACTTCAGGATGGGTGTAATGTGCTCCCGCCTCCTGGTCTTCGTCAGGACACGTGCCGCTGAATTTTGCAAGAGTTGTAGACCTGAAGTACTCTTTTTGGGAAGACCAGAAAGCAGGGCATTACAGTAGTCCATTCTACTGGTGATAAAAGCATCAGTGTCTCTGTGTTGGCCCAAGAGAGAATGGGGCGGACTCTGGCGATGTTCTTTTCTCCAGGTTTTTATAGACTACTTTAACCCACTTCTTTGATTGTTAACATGTTCACTCAGCCATCAGTCCTGACTCAAGTTAGTTTGGGTTACCTGTGTACCAATCCAACCAATGCAGATGAGCACTAGCCAATCAGAGGCAGGGTGGGGCGGGGCTTCATGGTTCGCTCTGCTGTGGTTGATAGATGACTAATTAGTTCAGTTTAGAGGCACAGGCTGTGTCCGAATTCAGGGGTAGGATGCTTCTGAGGACGTGGACTTGCTGGTCTACCTAGACTGGGTCCTTGCTCGACCACTAAGACCAGAAATAAACGGCTCTGAATTCAGACGGTCTAGCCTCATACTTATCCCCGCCCCTCAGTCCAGTCACTTAACAACCGTGACAGCGCCGACAGACAGGCTAACGCTAATAAAATGGATCTAAAGAAACACTTTAAGCTCTTTTATGGTGACTTATTTCCTAAATTTTAATTTAAAACATTCAAGCTAGCTTACATTGATTTCTTGTCTTAAATTACATGAAAAATAAAACATTCAACCTCTTTTGTGGAGATTTTTATTATTAAACTTCATATAAAGATAAGCAAAAAATTCCTAAACAAGCTTTTTATAATTTTTTGAAAAACTGACATTTAAAACTGGACTGCTCTCTGGTTTTTTCTGTTACTGCTGCAAAATTGATGAACCAGTAGAATCCAACGGCCGGCACGCAAAGCATCCTGGGATAGCCTTGGCCAGCGAGGATACACCAGACCCATCCTCCAAATTGGGGTGGAACGAGGACGCATTTGAGTACGCATGAATGAGTATGCTTCGAATTCGGACAGCACTCGTCATGGCGCTGTGACGTCTTCGGTCTCGAAATGCGTCCTCATAAGCATCCTACCCCTGAATTTGAACACAGCCACATGTAACAAACCTAAATCACCTGCTACACTTTCTCACTCCACCCACTTTGAGTGATGTCACCGGTGGGTGTGATATGATAGGACACCACGTCAGAATGACCCAAACATTCATTTAATTTTAAACACATGAAAGAGGTTTTAACCTGTCAGTTAATAAACTCTTGTCTTTCTGTCTCCTTGCAGCTCAGCCTATTACATCAAAGCTGGATGACGGTTGGTGGGCCTATAAAGATGTTGTCCAGGGAAGCTTTGTTCCAGGTAAGAGATCATCACCTCTACTGTATGTCACCCACATCTCTAAACATCACCAGTGATAACTGGACCTGGTTACCATCGAATTAAACAAGAAATGTACAGAAACATTCACTAAACTAAAACATACAATAAGTACAAACTATATAACAGATACTTGTTAAAGATCCTGTAATGTTTCCAGGAGTTTGATGTTTGTTGGAGATGACCACTACACAGGTTCACATGGAGCACATGGTAATGCTGTGGTCAGATATGAGGCTTTCAGAGCTGAAGTGACCATCATCAGTGTGACATCAGGCATCGTGTCTTTAAAGCAGAGATCACTAACAGGCAGACCGAGGTCCGGATCTGGACCCAGAGCTGGTCTGGTCCTTGGTCCAGGGGACGGGGATGTATCCGGGGAGGCGTGTATGCGTTTCTGAGGATCTACAGTGGATTCGCTGCTCACTCCAGGGCAGGCCCCTCCCCCTGAATGGGACCGCACCATGCGTTGTTTGGAACTCTGTCCAGGGGGAGCGAGTCACGTTTCCACAGCAACTCCATGGTAGAGTTTGAGCAGAACGCTATCACCTACGACGCAGCCCCACAGCTGCAGGAAGAGATGCTGCTGCTGCATAGAATCACATTGACCAAGGCCCAGCGAGCATACAGTATGCTGATCAGGGTGCTCATTTATAAAGCTTTGCGTAGAATCCTTACTAAAACTTGCTTAAGCTCAGCCAAAAAATTTCAGGTACGCAAATTCCATTTCCGATTTATAAAACCCTGCGGACGCACAGATCCACGCAGTTCTGCTTTATAAATCGATGTCAGACCTAGAACTGCACTCAGCTGTTTTTGGGTCAGAACCCTCCTCCTACACACCCACATTCTGCCATATATGGTCAATGCTAAGTACCTCATGAATAATTCCATATGCATAAGCCGGTGGGTTTCTGGCTTTTAACAGTAAATCGTCACAACGGAGAGGTTTAGGAAGCGTAATTTTACAGAGGCTGAAGCTCGAGGTGCTTGTGGTGAAGTGGAAGAACGGAAAAATGTTTTATTAGGTGGTGAAATGTGACGAATTACGAACACGGAAGTGCTCCGAGAGACGTCTCGTTGCAGCGCGCCTGCTGTCAGTCTGACAGAGAGATCGTGAAGATCTAAGAAACGTTTAATGACAACATTTAATTTAATCCAAAGGGGAAGACACGTCATGCTGTTTATCCTATTAAACAGTCAACCTGCTGGATAAAATAATCACTGGTTGAAACCCGAGAACGGCCGGTGACACCGGGTTTTACTGGTTCCGATGGTTCTGTTGATCTAATACTGGACCCAGTTGATCCATAGGATGCTCTAATGAATCTATCAGCTGATCGATGGTCCAGTCATTATCTAGAAATCTCTAAAAACTCTCTCCCATTCATCCGGAGTCTGCCTGCTGGCTGAGCTGCAGCGCATCCAGCGCATTACGCACAAGTGTCCCTGCAGGATTCCTAAGTCTCAGAAATCACAATTAATGCTCCAATAAGTGCAGCTGTTATATAATCTGAAGACGACAGGATAAACATAATGGGATATTTTTCGAAAATGCGACAAATTTTCATTCAGATTTAAATTTTTATTCTTTTTAGAGACGGATTGATGGTTCTGTGTGCGCGAGGGTCTACAAGTCTTTAATTGTGTCATAAATTCAACATTTTTCATCTCACCAGCTGCTCTGACTGGTTTCACGTCTCCAACATGTGCTTACGCAAGGTCTAAAGTTTGCTTAGAGTTGCGCACATTTTTCCGTTACGTTTTCTTTTATAAATCCCAAATTTTGCGTAAAAAGTGACCTACGCAACTTTTTGGCCCATTTTGTGCGTAAGCACGTTTTATAAATGAGCACCCAGGACCTTAAAGGGTTGCAATAAATACTCTGCCCTACTGGTGACCATAAAACAACCAGATCAACAGATTAGTTTATAATAAGTAATTAGAAATACAGAAATCTAAAAGATCTAAAACGTTCTCCTAAATGTTTCCTAATAAGACAAAACTCTGAAACGTTTTTTGTTTCTGTGACAGGTTTTAGGTGGTGGGGTTTTGAATTAATTTTCACTCTTTACTTCAGAGTTCTTTCTTTCCAAACCTGCCTTTTCTCCTCATAAGCTTGTTGCTCCTCGGTTGCTGAGCTGCTAGAAGCCAGCCACCCCAGCTCCCTCTGCTCCTCTGTAGCTCACGTTCCTCCGTCAGCTTGGCTTTGCTGCTGCTGCGTTCTTCACCTCGTTTGAGCTTAGTTCTCCCTGGAGCTTGCACTAGCTTCTTAATTTGTTGGTTCCTCACGGCTCATGCAAATTAAGTGTATCCCCCTCCACCCTCTCATCCCCTCACCCCCACCCCTGAACCAGATTGGTTCCTCTAATGTTTTCTGTGAAGCTTCCAAAGCAGAAAATTCCTAGAGGTGGTGCTCTGCAGATTGAAAACAGAACTACAGTATGACTAACTTATCTTATACTGTCTTGTATTATATAAGAACAGGGGTTCACATAATTTTTAAAGGAGGTACTTAAGGGAGTACCAGGCATTACTGTAAACTTATAATAGAGGATTGATTATTATTGTTAACATTCTGATACATCAAAACAAAGGCCTTTTGCTCAAGCTTGATGTTTACTTTACTGGAACTCTTCAGAATTTCTTCAGAAGTTATCTGTAATTTCCAGCAGCCTATAGTACTAGTAGCTCGATTCCTACTGATGAGCATGCTGATAAAGACTTACAGTGACTATATGAGGAGAAAGTATTTGATCACGAACATGATTTAGGGTTTGATAAATCCTCTAATGTTGGAGCGACATCAGGGCCAACAATCACAGAGCGTATTAGTAAATGAATGTGAAGATGATGTAGATGAGGGGCGCTTCATTGACCTTAATACTTCAACCATCAGAGACAATTCATTAAATTCAGGCAAGGTAAAGCGGTGGCTGAAACTCTGTAGCTGCTCTTCATCTCTGCTGCTCTCATAGGAAGGAGCTGAGATCATTTGGTGTGTAAAATCCTTCGGGTGTGTTTTGGTGTTGAGTTTTTATTCAAACCCAGACGTCCATTTAAGGGCATTTTGTAGTTCGGTTTCTCTGATTCCTAATCAGTTCATGATTTTGTTCATTTGTAGTTTTTTCCTGTCATTTGGTTTGTTTTCACAGAGAAAACTGCAACCATAACTAAGTGCATCACTTCAAACCAGGTGAGGAGGTTCAGTCTGCTGATTGGTTAGATTGTCTGGGGGGTGGGGCTACTAGAAGTGAATACGGGAAGAAGGTGCTCTGTTCTGATCCACTAATCCACAACATAGGCTGTGTCCGAATTCAGGGGTAGGACGCTTATGAGGACGCATTTTGAGGCTGATGACGTCACAGCGCCGCGACGAGTGCTGTCCGAATTCGAAGGATACTCATCCATGCATCCTCAAATGCGTCCTCGCTCCACCCCAATTTGGAGGATGGGTCTGGTGTATCCTCGCAGGCCAAGGCTATCCCAGGATGCTTTGCGTGCCGGCCGTTGGATTCTACTGGTTCATCAATTTTGCAGCAGTAACAGAAAAAAACCAGAGAGCAGTCCAGTTTTAAATGTCAGTTTTTCAAAAGATTATAAAAAGCTTGTGTTTAGGAATTTTTTGCTTATCTTTATATGAAGTTTAATAATAAAAATCTCCACAAAAGAGGTTGAATGTTTTATTTTTCATGTAATTTAAGACAAGAAATCAATGTAAGCTGGCTTGAATGTTTTAAATGGAAATTTAGGAAACAAGTCACCATAAAAGAGCTTAAAGTGTTTCTTTAGATCCATTTTATTAGCTTTAGCCTGTCTGTCGGCGCTGTCACGGTTGCTAAGCGTGTCACGGTTGCTAAGCGACTGGACTGAGGGGCGGGGATAAGTATGAGGCTAGACCGTCTGAATTCAGAGCCGTTTATTTCCAGTCTTAGCGGTCGAGCAAGCACCCAACCCAGGTAGACCAGCAAGTCCACGTCCTCATAGCATCCTACCCCTGAATTCGGACACAGCCGTAACCTCCTGTCTCGGAGTTGTTTATGAACCATTTAAATTCTTCAGTGTTTTTATGAGTTGGAGCTGATAAATCTAGTCCTCTGCTCAAACATCAGTGAGGTAACGGACTTTGTTGCTCGTCCACATAAACCCTAAGTTTACTCTTGGCTAGTTATGAGCTACTCGACGTGCACGAATGTTAACCTGTGGACAACTCGTCACCCCGCCCTCGAGCCACCGCTACCGCCGAGAGTGAATACAAACCAATCAGCATCCGTTTTGCGGCATTTCCAGGTCATTTTCTGCCGACTAACGTGCAAAACATCTCCATCTCACCTCCCTGCTCTGTAGAGTGCTCTGGGTTGCCAGATACTCAATGTTATTCAGCACAAAAGTTCATAAAAACCCACCACAACACAAAAACCTGCCATGCATGAATCCACCTCAACATGTCACCACGCCTCCAGGAGACGACCTCCTCCAATGGATCTCTGTACGGTTCTTTTGTTCCATCTTAGAACGATTGCTGTTCACACCAGGGATGGATAGCATCGTATCTTTTATGATATACCTTGAAAAATGTTTTTGTCCATGTAAAAATGTTTAGATTAGATGAAAACAACAGACTGTTAATAATCTGGTTCTTTTTCTCTATTTCAAATGAGAACATCAGGATGAGCATTATAACGTGCACTACTTCGTTTCTTGCTGTCATTCTTATTACAACAGCTTTGCTGACAAGAGTATTTCAATGTTTACATTTTTATTGATCTTTTATTTAACTATAATGCAATTTGAATACACCATTAGATTTAGTTACAACCAGCAGAGAGCTGATAGTTTGGTTGTTATGGTAACTTCTGCTGTTCATCCTCCACATTTGGTTCCATAGCAGCTTAAATAAATAAATACTGCCTTTGTTTTTAAATATGACTGATTGAATCATTTTATGTTCTATTTAAAAGCACATTTTTATTAACAATAGGTACATTTTAATCACAGAAGTTTTGATCATCATGACCCAAACTATAGTGGTAAATTTAGAAGAAAAGACGTCACTTATATCGTCATCACGATAAATACTAAGAATTATTATGATAACATTTTAGGCCCTCAGTGCTCATCCACATTTCAAACCTGCAGAAACAAACCGAACTACAAGGGAAAAAGAACAAGGGTTTGATTCCAACAGTGGTTTAGGGTCAGTTCTACAAAGAGTAGAGAGGAAACCTTTAATCATCTGTAAACTAATCTGCAATTGAATAAGAGATATTCAATATTTAATTAAGAATATAGTTATCCAATCACAATTTTTTATTTTGAATTTATATTTTATGTCATTTTATATTTATTTATTCATTCTAGATGCTTGATTGTGCTCTTAGATTGGTTAGGGTTCATTATCAGCACAGAAGGCTCATCAGAATGAGTTTGTTTAAACACTGACAGACAAATCAGCCAATCACATTGTAGTGTAAAGAGGGCGGGGCCAAAACAGTTCATGAAACTGGCGCTCAGTGAATACTCCTGTGTGTAGTGGTGGGTGGGCTGTAGCCAAAACAGTCAGAAATGATTCCAGTGAGACGATGGACTCCCTGATTCTGGTGGATAGTGGCGCTCAAACATGATTTACACTCACTAAACAGCAAAGATAAGAGTTCTAGTTCTGGCTGCTTGCATCATGTAAAGTTTGGTAAAGGTTAGGCAAGTTACAGAGGTCAAGATAAAAATGAAAGATAAAATTCCTCCAGCTCTTCTCACCCATCACTGTGCTCACTCTGAATCTGGTCACTCTGAAAAAGATCTTCATTTCTCTTCTAACTGGCTGCTTTTTTCAGTGTGGATTATTGAGTTTACGTGTTGTTCTTGAAAGCACCATAAAACCCCCATTCCTGGTTACTTGGTCGGACATGAAAAGGCTTGTAGGAGCAAAACAAATCCATTTTTAGGTCGTCTGAAGCGTGGCTGGTGTGACAGCAGTAGTTTTTTCCATGCTGAAGGCCCTGGTCTAACAGTCACAGAGACACAGGAACATGTTTGTATTAACAATTATAAACATCATCCATAGAGTTCAAGACACAGGTTCAGTACCGACAGTCGCTGGCTTTCAAAGAGGAGACAGCGCTAAGGTTAGCAGCTAAAGAAAGCCCTCCAGATATTGATGTGCATGTGTTAATGAGGCGCTGTGGGGATTTTGGTGTAAATGCACACAAATTAATGGGAGTCATTAGGAGGACAAAAACTGCTGTCCCTAATGAATTTGGATTAGTAAGTGTTAGCGTCAGGATTAGCATTGAGTGCAATAGGGAATGAATGACATCAGTGAGATTTGGAAGAGGCATAGTAAAACAAGACAGTCTTTTTTGTGTGAGGGCTTCTGGGAAATCCAGGCGTGTCAGTAGGCTCATCACATCAGTGAGAGGAGCCTGGCTGTGTTTCCTCTTTCAGCCTCACGTCACACACTGCTGCTGGGGGTCTTCAAGCTGTTTTCTCAGGATTTACTCCTTAAAACCGCTGAGATCACCTTCCCAGCCATACGAGACACTTGTGTTTTTTTTTTCCATTAGCAAAATGGTGAGATGAGGAATAAAAGCAGAAACTTGGGCTGATCAGAAATGACTTTTAGGGAACACTAAGGAGTTTAAATGATGGATGATAGCAGGTACACCAAACTAAATGTAACAACCTGAGTTCTACGTGCACTAAGGGACTCTGGAAGAAACTGTATAAAACAATTTCCTTTACTGGATTCATCAGGTTCATTCAACAGTTGAATCCTTGACTACTCTGATATAAATGCCAGCTGTTCCCAACGTCACCTGTTAAAAGCTGCTCTCTCCTCTCTGCTGTCTAATCAATCTGCTCTCGCACACAAACTTTTCTGGGTGCCGCTGAAGCTGAAGCTTATACCAGAATAACAGTAATAAAGAAATAAAATAGGCTCTTTCCACCTGTAGATCCTCCACTAGAGGGCAGCAGACATGTAAAAAAGACTGGATTTGACAGGTTTTTAATGTAGTACTATTCATACTACATAAGTGTTTCCATACAAACCTAATAATAATAATAATGATAATAAATTTTATTTAAAAGCGCCTTTCAAGACACCCAAGGTTGCTGTACAATAAGAAAACCTGATACCCGTCATTAGATTATCCATTGATCGATTGTTAGATCTGATTCCTAAAATAACTCTTAATAACTCTTGATCTAAATATTCAGTTCTGTAAAACCTTTAGGCTTCAGTAGATTCCCACAGATGACAGTTGTGACATTACAATGAATCAGTATCTTCATATTTTTCCTCTGTAAGTCCACTTAGCTCATGAACACTTCTGATATGGTCATGTTTTTACACAGCACACATTCTTAGCGTTGATTTAGACTTTCCTTACCAGATCACAAGGTGTTTCCCACACCAGCATCACCAAAAACAGACATTTAGAATCTCAAATGTGTGAATGTTTTTTCTAGATTATCATCAGTCTCTGTGAAGCTGAAGCACATCAAACACAGAGCTGCATGCTTTCTTATGATGTTCCAGGAAATAAAATAATTCTTCAGAGAGCCACATGAGTGGGGATGCCTTGGTGTTTGGAGCCCAGATGAATTTCGACTCGCACCAAATCGAGACATGACACACACACACACACACACACACACACACACACACACACACACAAACCCAGCTACAAACACGTCTCATCGTGCATGGAACCATCAGAGATAATCAGATAAAGATATGTCTGATTTAAAATGTGAGCGGACTGTTTGTGTTGCTTTTTATTTAATAAAAGCAGCCTCTGCCCTGTAGGCTGTATTAGAGACATGCAGACATTTCTGCATTGCAAAAGAAAGTTCAACAGAATGCACAGTCAGTATATATTAGCATGAAGTGGTCATGTAATTGTTTAGAATCGAGGTCCCCAACCACCAGTCCCCATTGGCTGTCAAAATGACTGAATAAAAAAAATGAACTGATGAATTGATTGCATCTGAATAATCACAATGGGCACCGGTGTGTTACATCACGATATCAAGCCCACAGCATCGTGATCACCTGCTGACAAGCTGCCAAGTGAGCGAGCCCCTCTGTCATCCTAACCTCCCGGTCTCCGGTGAGGACGCACTGCACCCCCATCTGTCACAAATAGGCAACAGCGGCAGTGCCCTATCCCCCACCCCCCACCCGACTGACCAATCAGTCCGTAGATGTATTGCTCGGCATGAAACCAGTTGGTGGTGCAAAGAACGTTGGGGACCACTGGTTTAGAGGATAGGACTTTTATCCAGAACAAGGGGTTCTGGGTGAGGGTAAGGGAGCTTGTGAAGGAATTGTTTCTGGAATGGCTGAGACAAAAAAATAGCTGGACTCGATAAATGCACCTGACACGAAGATGGATTTACAGGATTTATTACAAAGCTTGTGAAAGTGCAAGCAGGATCCTGGCTTCTTCTTTCACTCTGAAAAATAACTCAACACAAATAACAGGTTTGTTGAAAGTTCTTGGATGTATCTTTAAACACACGTGGACAGTTACCCTTGTAGGTTCTTATGGTAAAACTTCAGGCAGATATCCAGCAGCATCAGGGCGAAGCTACATAATCCTCTAGTCTTTATCAAATCTGGTCTGATAAACAATAAGCAAATGCAGTGAAATATCTAAATACAGAATCCAAAACTCTTAGTGGTAAGTCAGGCCAGGGCCAGGGAATGGTGAGACACATTAAATAAAACTTGCAGAGTCATAGCAGGCAGACACTGGGTCTTTGGCAAGACGTGAGCAGAAACACTTGATCTGATAAAGGTGAAGCATGAGAGTCATGGCAGGTATTCATAATGCAACGCACTAAAATACTTTAAAAGAGTTTGCCCATTAAAGTACTGAATGATAATCCATGGTGATCATTGTTTTACACCTCGGGTTTATTGATCAGCAGAGGACTATTTGAAGCGTCCAGAAATGAAACATTTTCCAACACATTTGGCTGGAGAGCTTCATCTGATGGTTAGATGATAGAAAAGATGGTGATCATGAGCGTGGGCAAAATGCCGGTCAGCTGATGGAAAGGCTGCAGGTGAGAATCTAAGCTGAGACAGTCAGGTGAACATGATGAAGTTGATTAGCTGCAGAGCAGCTGCACTGATTGGATCTGACACAGGTAAACATGAAAACATGTCAGAATGAGGACATGACGGGTTCCTGTTAGTGTCGAAGGAGAAATGAGCAGCTTCGTCTGTAATCTCTGATCGTCATCTGCTAACAAAGGTACATCCTTACTATAGAACACTGTGTGACTTTATCTCTATGAATGTTACAGAGAAAAACTAAAATATGTTGCAGATGAGATAGGATAAAAAGTCTGTGTGTATCAAAGAAAATAGCTCACAAAAAGATAACTTTTTAATATGCTAATAAAAACAGCATGCAAAACAGAGCCATCAGCAGAAGTTGAGCCATCACCACAGAAACCTAATAATCTGACTAAAAATGAAAGTATAATTAGATTTCTGCTGCTTTATGACTGCATCCTTTATAGAAGTAGGACTGGGAGGAGAGCAGGAGGAGCAGAGGAGGAGAGCTGGAGGTAAACAGCAGAAGATGAATTAGAGTTAACTCAGTTTACCAAGAGGAGCAGAAACCCAGAGGGAGTTTTAGAAAATGAAAAATGTCCCAGTGTCCAGTTTAGCACGACCTCCACGACGGTCTTTTTAATTGTTTCCTGCTGCTACCAATAAACACATTGGTTGAATGGTAACTTAGCTTGTAGTTTAGGACGTCTGCAGGCACTCATCATACTTGGTGACAGTTGTTTTGGGTTCGTGTTTAGCTGGTCAAGCCCCCCCCCTCTCTCCCACCCTCTCTCCCACCCCCACCGTACTCAAGCCAGTTGTGTCCGTCCCACTTTTGAAATTAAAATTTGGTCGATGGCTGTGATGATCTGCATCAGTACTACACCATCTCAATTAAAGTCCTCAGGTCTGTAGGGGAAAAGTCTGGACCTAACAGGAGACCTTAGACCAGAATATGGGTCCAACAAGAGACCTTAGACCAGGATCTGGGTCCACCACGAGACCTTAGACCAGAATATGGGTCCACCACGAGACCTTAGACCAGAATATGGGTCCACCACGAGACCTTAGACCAGAATCTGGGTCCAACAAGAGACCTTAGACCAGAATCTGGGTCCAACAAGAGACCTTAGACCAGAATCTGGGTCCACCACAAGAGACCTTAGACCAGAATCTGGGTCCACCACAAGAGACCTTAGACCAGAATCTGGGTCCACCACAAGACTTTAGACCAGAATCTGGGTCCAACAAGAGACCTTAGACCAGGATCTGGGTCCACCACGAGACCTTAGACCAGAATATGGGTCCA
>SSNR01000250.1:573174-589962 GCA_006937965.1 Callopanchax toddi | reverse complement strand
GGACGCCTTGCCTCCCGATCCTCCGAGGGTCCCGTCGCCGGACGCCTCGCTCCCTGATCCTCCGAGGGTCCCGCCGTCGGACGCCTCGCTCCCTGAGCCACCGAGGGTCCCACCGTCGGACGCCTCGCCTCCCGCTCCAAGTCAAGGTCCCGTCCCGGTTCCAGGGCCACATCAAGATCCCGACGATCCTGGTCCCGAGCCCGAGGTGGGCCTCTCCAGTCCTGTTTCCAGTCCTGAGCCCGAGGTGGGCCTTTCCAGTCCTGTTTCCAGACCTGTCTCCAGTCCGGTTTCCAGTCCTGAGCCCATGGTGGGCCTCTCCAGTCCTGTATCCAGTCCCGAGCCCATGGTGGGCCTCTCCAGTCCTGTATCCGGTCCCGAGCCCATGGTGGGCCTCTCCAGTCCTGTATCCAGTCCCGAGCCCAAGGTGGGCCTCTCTAGTCCTGCTCCTGAGCCCAGCAGCCTGGCTCCTCTGTCCCCTGTGCCTCCTGACCCGGTCCCAGAGCCTGAGCCTGATCCGGACCCAGACCCGGGCCTCCCAGAGCCGGACCCTGACCCGGGCCTCCCAGAGCCGGACCCTGACCCGGGCCTCCCAGAGCCGGACCCTGACCCGGGTCCTCCTGAACTGTGCCTCCTGGCAGTTTTTCTCCTTGTCTAGTCCTCCTTCCTGGTTCCCTCCCGCCCCCCCTTCTGGTGTCTCTGCCTGGCGTCCGGGGTCCGCCGTTAGTGGGGGGGCTCTGTCATATGTCACCTCACTTGTGTCATATGTCTCCCTCTAGTGTCCTGTCTTGTGCTTTGTTTAGCCCTCTGCCTTTTTGTCTCCCACAGGTGAATCCAATTGTTATCCTCTCACCTGTGTCTCGTCTCGTCATCACCACCCAGTATATCAGTGTGTTTGTCTCGTCTGGGTGTTGTCTGATCTTCGTCTTCTTGTCCCCTGCCCTAGTCTGTTTTTGTTGCTCAATAAATACCTATTTTGCTTACATCTGCGCCTGGATCCTCCTTCAACCCCCCGAAACCTGACAGTCACTGGTTGGTGTAAACATTTATTCTAGGTATGTTTGCCTTTCTAAGAAAATAGGTTTAATGTAAAGTAGTATAAGAGCCTCTAAAAGAGCGAACTAATACCTCAAAGCATCCTCCTCATGCTTCCATCCATCTGTGAGCTCTTCATCATCTCCTTGGCTTTCTGTTTAAGTTTATATTTTTTTTACAAACTGCACTGGAATGTTCCTGCAGAATCAGACTCCTTTTGGCTGCAGACTGGTGGGATTGGATCTTGTTTCCCTCTCAAACTTTGAGTTTCTCTCCTTTCTTGGCACGCCACAGCAGACAGAATCAACTGTCGAATTTCCATTCTCCAACTCACAAGCTGCCCGCCCAGCGTTGTTAGAAGTAGCTGAGTGTGGGCTGCCTTTTTTAAGTACCGACCTCTTAAAGAGATGTAGCAAAAATTTGTTTATATTTAACCTGCTGTTGCTGCTTGTGGGAGCAAAATAAGGAGCTGAGAATAATTCATCCTTTCTTAACCAAATGTCAGATTAATTAACAGGAGTGTTTCTGTGTGTCTCCTGCCAACTCAACGCAGCCTCGTTTCTCCTCAGTCTGACATGAATGCTGGTTTCTCTCTGAGCGTCTTCTCTGCATGTGTGTGTTTTGCATTTAATC
This sequence comes from Callopanchax toddi, assembly GCA_006937965.1. NCBI lineage: Eukaryota > Metazoa > Chordata > Actinopteri > Cyprinodontiformes > Nothobranchiidae > Callopanchax > Callopanchax toddi. The sequence goes on along the minus strand of SSNR01000250.1, from coordinate 588,297 downwards.
ACAATCAAAATCAAGTAAATGAAGCAAAGTAAAAGCTTGAGACGATGTAGATCATATGAACCCTTTAACTGCCAGGTCCTTTGCTTGGTGAACATTTTATTCTACATCTTATTGAAACATGCAATGAATGTCCTAAATATATGTTGATGTTTGAGTAAAAAGTTAAACATTATCTTACATTATTATCTCCTTAATATTTCCTTAATATTTCTATTAGTGTCTTAATATTATTACTGAAATATGAAATAATAATGAAATAAATCTAGTTTTGAAAACTTAACAATTAATTGCTGAAAATTATTAAAATAATTGTACAATCCTGTCCCTTTCAACTGGTAGATTCACCAGAGGGCAGCAGACATGTAAAGGACTGGATAAGCAGGTTTTTGATGAAAATACTAATACTTCATCTGGACTAGGGCAGCGATGATTAGTCGATTAGTTACGATAACATCAACTATTAAAATTGTCGGTAATGAATTTAGTAGTTGACACATTGTTAATTTTTTTGAAGCTTTTTTTTTCCCTCTCAAACTGCCACTGTACCTTCCACCGACTAGTCTGCTTTTCTGTCCTTGACACACATAGAGTTCATTGGCTCAATATGGTTGGTTTGGTGCTGTCGGCACTCGGCACCATGAGTTGGTTCTGTGAATCGACTTGCAGTCGGTTCAGTGCGGTCGGCCCCTTGCAGTCAGCCCCTTGCAGTCAGCTCCTTGCAGTCAGCTCCTTGCAGTCGGCTCCTTGAAGTCAGCTCCTTGAAGTCGGCTCCTTGAGGTCGGCTCCTTGAAGTCGGCTCCTTGCAGTCGGCTCCTTGCGGTCAGCTCCTTGAGGTCAGCTCCTTGCGGTCAGCTCCTTGCGGTCCGCTCCTTGCGGTCCGCTCCTTGCGGTCAGCTCCTTGCGGTCAGCTCCTTGCAGTCCGCTCCTTGCGGTCAGCTCCTTGCGGTCAGCTCCTTGCGGTCAGCTCCTTGCGGTCAGCTCCTTGCGGTCAGCTCCTTGCAGTCCGCTCCTTGCAGTCCGCTCCTTGAGGTCGGCTCCTTGCAGTCAGCTCCTTGCAGTCAGCTCCTTGCAATCAGCTCCTTGCAGTCAGCTCCTTGCAATGGGCTTCTTGCGGTCAGCTCCTTGCAATCGGATCCTTGCGGTCGGCTCCTTGCGGTCGGCTCCTTGCGGTCAGCTCCTTGCAGTCAGCTCCTTGCAGTCAGCTCCTTGCAGTCAGCTCCTTGCAGTCAGCTCCTTGCAGTCAGCTCCTTGCAGTCAGCTCCTTGCAGTCAGCTCCTTGCAGTCAGCTCCTTGCAGTCAGCTCCTTGCGGTCAGCTCCTTGCAGTCAGCTCCTTGCAGTCAGATTCTTGCAGTCAGATTCTTGCGGTCAGCCTTGCGGTCGGATCCTTGCGGTCGGATCCTTGCGGTCGGATCCTTGCGGTCGGCTCCTTGCGGTCGGCTCCTTGCGGTCAGATCCTTGCGGTCAGCTCCTTGCGGTCGGCTCCTTGCGGTCGGCTCCTTGCGGTCGGCTCCTTGCGGTCGGCTCCTTGCGGTCGGCTCCTTGAGGTCAGATCCTTGCAGTCAGCTCCTTGCGCTCGGCTCCTTGCGGTCGGCTCCTTGCGGTTGGCACCTTGTGGTTGGCTCCTTGCGGTAGCTCATGATGGTTTAATAAGAGTTGCTGCATGATGGTGCAATAAGCTTTATGTCCAATAGTAAATGGTCTGTACCTGTATAGTGCTTTTCTAAGTACAAGGACTTCCAAAGCACTTCACACGACATTCAATCCTTCACCCAGTCACACACACATTCACGCACTGATGGCAGTTAGCTACATTGTAGCCACAGCTGCTCTGCAGCAGACTGACAGAAACAGGAGTCACCACACACAATCTGGTGCCACTGGGCTCTCCTGACCACCAACAGCAGTGAGGGGTGAAGTGTCTTAGCCGAGAACACAAAGACAAAGTAACCTAACTGGAGCTGGGATTGAACCAACAACCCTCCAACTGCCAGACATCAACTCTATCTACTGAGCTACATGTCCAGTGTACGCATAATCTGATTAGTCAGCGAATCACAAAAATAATCAGTGACTAGTCGACTCTACCCTTTAAACAACACTCATTTAAACACTTCAACTTCAATACTTAAATAAAATGATATCATCAGAGGATCTAACAAGACTTTATTTGTAACATTTTTCATTTAAAGTAAGTCAAGGTTAACAAAGTGGCTCTAAATAGTTCATTTCCTGTCTCCAGTTAAATAAAAATGTGAAAGTCTTTATAGAAACATAAATAAAAAATTCAAATAAAAAGCCTTAGTTCTGATAAACCTTGTAGAGCAGGTGGTGCAGTGAAATCAGTCTGGATGTCAGTGGAAGTCATTAAAATAGACCACCTACCCAATAAATGATTCATTTACATAGTATTATAACCCTTAATGCCTCAACTGAATCAAAAGAAGAAAACTGTTGATAGATTTTTCTTGATGTGGAAGTTAAGGGTTAAACAACATGTTCATGTGTCTGTTCGGCTACAAGAGTGAAGCTGAAAGACGAAGGAAGGAGGAAAGGAAAAAATGTGTCAGGAAGAGGGTTAGTGAGGAAAGAAAGGAGAAAAGTGAGGGCTCCGGGGAGCTGCCCTTTCCTCCTGATAGATCTCCACTCTTGCTTGAACTGTGTGTTTCTTTGTGTGTGTCCACTGCTGGCTTTAAATTGGGAAGGGAGAGAAGTGAGGAAGAGGAGCTTTTGGGGGGTGGAGGGGGTGGAGGGGGTGAACCAGTCTGCTTCTCAGCTCTCGCCAGCAGGAACAGCCAGAAAATGACTCGAGTCAAGAATGAGAATATAGGAAGGAGAGAGGAGAAAAATGTCCTCCTTCTTGTTATTTTGCACTTTTATTTAAAGTTAAAGTTTTTTGTGACACTTTTATCCTTTCTGCTGGTTTAAACCTCTAAAACAGGTCTTTCTCAGTAGATTTGATCCAAATGTTCTCATCCACATGTCAAATATAAAATCTGTTTCATCAGCAGGTCAAGCATTTTCTAAATAAGTGAAGGTGCTACTATTATAGAAGAACCCAACCTATCTACACGTGTAAAGAAATCAAACTCTCCATGTCCATACATTAAACTGTGTAATATAATAGAATGACAGGGACAAAGGATTGGACACATGAAGAAAGGAAGATGCAAAAAGGCCTGGAAAGTCATGGACCAAGCTGGAATCTATCAGTATTTAAAATGTACAACCATAATAATACAATATTATCTGTTTTAAGCTAATGTAAACTGGATGGAAACCAGTTTCAGAAGATTGTCTGTCTGGATCAGGATCTGAACCATTAGTTTGAAAAGACAAAATCACTTAAACGCTCGTTAAATTCTGCCTTTTAAAGTCATTTTGTAATGTTTTGTCATTAAAAGGTCATTTCTGTTTAGATTTGGGTTCATGATGCTCCTGTAAATGATCTGGTTATTTACCTGTTTTCTATTGAATGACAGGAGTAAATAAAATGAAGTATGTTTTTCTTCGTATGGATTCAGGAAACATCAGAAAGCCTCCGTGAGAAAATCAGAAGTAACAACCCTGTCACCTACATGTAATGCTGTTTTGTGTAGAGACACATTTATAGTGAGCAGCTTGGAGTATTCTTAAGTTGATGTGCTGCACACTAAATCAGAGCACTTCCTGCTCTGCTTATTAGAACTCTGCAGCTAGAGGTAATCATGTTGGTTTCTCTGGAGGTTCGTCTCCCTGTAATTTACAGAAATCATCTCTGAGTGTTTCAATTTATTTTTGCAGCTGAAAGTGCCAAAATGCTACAATGTTTTTGTTATTTGTTATTGTGAATGCTAAGAATCGAGATCCATTCCCTGGATGTGGCCTCGGGACATAAACGTTATTTAGAGACTCTTTCTTGTTCATCTGACAGCTCAGAGAACTGAAGGTTTTGTTGTTTGTAATCTGAGATAAATTAGTAATCATGGTCATAATAAGTGGAGTGTGTGTTCAGAAAGAGGTCCAGTCTGGTGGTTTTCTGATCCAGGTTGTAAATACTTGTCGCTGTAGCAGAGTATCAAAACTAGCACTGAGTAATTACATTTTGATAGCAGACTCCCTGATTAGTTGATTAGTCGGTGATTATTTCAATCAACATCTGCTTCCTGTGGAGACCACTTCCTGTTCTGGGTTCCAGTTCATGTCTTACCTCACACTGGTCAGCAACTTTAAACATGCACACACATTCTGTCTGAGCTGCAGGACTTCAGAGAGTGAACATGTTGAACATAGAGTGATCAGGTTTAACTTCTAGACTATTGTTGTAAATTCACACCAAACCTTCTGGCCATAAATCTACCAGATGGACTATCAGGATTAGTACTTTCATCCAGTGGTGTAGATTTACTCTTGACATTAGTGGGGACCGGGGTGGGGAGGGACCGACCAAAAGTCACTGGATAAATGCCCGATGGCCAGTCCTCATCCAGACCCAGGGCAGGTGCGATCGGCGTCAGCGTGTCGGCGCGGGCAGCGAGGGGCTTGCACCAGTCGATCCAGACACGTATGCCTCCTTACCCTGAACACAGGTCAGTCTGCGGACTCTGCGCACAGAACCTGGTCCGCTGGGCTGCATGTATTATTGGTGGGGATCCATCCATTTTCTTTAACCACTTAATCCTCCACATAGGGTCGCGGGGCGCCGGTGCCTACCTCCAGCGGTCAAGGGGCGGGACCTCGGACGGGTCGCCAGTCTATCGCAGGGTCTTAATGGTGTTGATGCAGCGCTATTTCTGCATCCTTGGATCGAATTATTGGTGGAGACAATCCAGTGATTGTTGGGGATTGGCGGGGACACGTGACACCCTCCTTCCACGCTAAATCTACGCCCAGCTTTCATCAGTCATATCCAGGCCTCTACATGTCTGCTGCCCCCTGGTGGAGGATCTACAGGTGGAAAGGGCCATCTTTATTTCATTATAGATATATTGTTATATAATTACATAATAAAACTGATTAACATATAGTAGTGGAATTATTGTTAGCCAATAAATATCTCAGCCCCTGTCTAAGGCTCTATATACCTGGTGGTGAGTGAGTGAACATTCTGAACACAGACTGATTATGTGAAACTCTGCAGTGTGACCAGCCTGACACAGCTTTCATTTAGCTGATGCTGTTGGAGGGCCGGTCACTGCTGTGTGTGTCTGTGATGGACGGTGAAGGCGAGTGTGTCTCCCACCTGCCTGCGGTGCTGGGTAATCGCTCCGATCCCACACAGGAGCAGGAGGAGAGGGACAGATCAGCAGACGGATCGACTGTGGAAGAGAATTAACTTGTATAAACATCACACCTCCTGTGTTAATTGTATTTTGTGAAGATGGAAGTGTGTGTCTGTACAGGGTGTAACTGTGTGTACGTGGTTATTTCTGTGTGTGTGTGTGTGTGTGTGTGTGTGTGTGTGTGTGTGTGTGTGTGTGTGTGTGTGTGTGTGTGTGTGTTTTGGGATATTATATCACAGCTCAGTGTTGGTTTTTTTAGTCTGCTGAAAGTAGGACACCAAGTTAGTGATCAGAGGGCCCTCTGCCTTGCTCTCTCGCTCCATCTTTCTTTAACACACACACACACACACACACACACACACACACACACACACACACACACACACACACACACACACACACACACACACACACACACACACACACACACACACACACACACACACACACACACACACACACACACACACACACAAAGAGACACTCTACTCTTATACATATATTTTACTCTCTTTGTCATTGTCATGCAGTTTTCCTATTTCTGCCTCCCTCCTTCTCATTCCGTCTTTATAAAAACCTCTGAGTCGATGCCTCTCGTATTCTCCTTCTCTTTCTCCCCCACACAGACGTCGAAGGCCACCAGAGACAAAAAAAAGTGTAAAAATGAAGAGAAGTAGTGCGATCAAGAGGGAAGAGTAGGAAACTACATTCCTCCCACGCAGCAGAGGAGATATGAGCAATTTTAGAGGGGACTAAAGGACAGGAACAGTAATACTGGAGGAAGAGACTGAAGAAAAAACGACTAAAGAGAGTATTGGATCAGAGGGGAAGAAAGGGAAATTAAGTTATGAACTCAAAATAGTCTCCTCATCACACTTTGCACTCTCTCCATGAAGGCCCGATGGCTGCCTGCTACTGTTCTCTCACTGACTCGTGGCAGTAATGGCATTAGAGGAGTGATTATGGAACTGGAGCTATTTTCCCCTATTTAGCCGTGCTGCTTCAGGCAGCTGTGGAGGGCCGCCACGTGCTCTGGAAGACGGCGTGTTGAACATCTCACAGGTCTGGATCGTTTGGTTAGAAGAGCTGAGGGGAAACCAGAGACTGAACGTCTGACCACAGACGGAAAGGTTGTACGCAAAACTTGCTTACACACAAAACGGGGTCTGACAGTTGCGTAAATCATTTTTTATGCAAACTTTGTGATTTATAGAGGAAAATGTGATGGAAAAATGTATAACTTTAAGCAAACTCTGAGGCTAAAGTAAGTTCATTCTGGAGATGAGGAAACTGGCAGCACAGCCAGACATGTTCAGACTTGTAAGCCCACACACACACACACACACGCACGCATGCACGCACTCATGCATGCACACATACATGCACAAAACCAACAGTCAGCTCTCCAGCCCTGTTTATGAACAGACTAAAAATTAGGGGTGTGTTATTGGCAAGAATCTGGCTATACGATATGTATCACGATACAGGGACAACAATATGATATATTGCAATATATCGCGACACTACATGCAATACGATATGTTGTCTTATTTATTAATTTTTTGAAAACTGAACAGAAACGTTGTCCTCTTCAGTTGTCTGCTGAGCGGAATCAATTTGCTTTATGCCTAAATGAGCGTTTAACGCTATGTCATCATGGTGTCTAACCACGTGCTCACAGATTTGTCGTGTTGCCTGAGTATTTGACTCTGCCTTTGCAGATTTTACAGACTGCATAACTTCTGTCACAGTCTTTAAGGTTGAAATGCAACATAAAAATGAACTACCACTGTTAGTTTTTGCATGTAAATTCATAATAAAAAAAATTAATATTGTGCTTTGAGAATATCGATATAATATTGTGACATGAAATATCGTGATATATCACTAAATCTATTTTTTCTTACACCCCTACTAAAAATGAGAATCTGAACAAACTTTATCTTAGAACTCACATATCACAGTATGTTCATTCATTCATACGTCTTCAGATTGCAGAGCAGCTGCTCTTATTGGTGCATTGATTGTGATCAGGTGTGAATCAGTTCTTGTGATTACTGAGACAGATGAATACTGCAGTGACTCTCTGTGTAATGGATGCTCTGCACGCCTTGAAGATCATCCAATGGCAGAATCCAGATGGGGAGAGTTTTTAGAGACCATGTAGATTTCCGGGTCCATGGTGATGACTGGCTGATCAGCTGATTTAGATTCTCTAGAGTGTCTTATGGATCTATGTGCTGAACTGGACCTGCTGTTAGATCAACCGAACCACCAGAACCACCCACAGCTCCTGAACACTCTCAGGTTTCTTGCAATCAGCTCGTTCCATCAGGAATTATCCGACAGGTCCGTTGATATTAGTTTGATAGGATGAACAACATGAAATTTCCTGCCTGATGCATCTTTGGATTAAATTAAATGTTTTCATTAAATGTTCCCCTTAGATCTGGACTATGACAGCGTTCACCTGCAGTCACTCTCTGACACTCGGAGCACTTCAGTGGATTTGTGATGCGTCAACATGTGATCGCCTAATAAAACATTTTCAGTTCCCACACCACTAGAACCTTGATTTCAGTCTCTGTGAAATGAAAGTTTCTAGATCTCTGTTGTCATGATTTACTGTGATATGCCAGAAACCAGTAGCTTATGTTTATGCAGAACATCCATGACGTACTTTGCATTGACCATTTTTGGCAGAATGTGGGTAGGAGGTGGGATCTGATCTAAAATGACTTTGCATAAATAACATTTTTTGCTGAGCTTTAGTAGACTTTAGTATCCAAAGTTTTATGAATGAGGCTCCTGGTCTAAAGACCTGAAGGTCTCAACTTGCTTTGTAGTATTTCTTTTTTAGTATTGGAGTACTTTTACAAGTAATGTGCATGAGTGTACGACTATAATATCAGATTGATAAAAATACTGGTATTGGTTTTGGGTCATCTCAATCACTAGCATATTATTGATTACTGAAATTATTCAATTTAGAAATAAAGAGCTCCAGTTTGGAGACTAAATTTCACTAAAAGCACCTGAAGAACAAAGTTCACTTATCATCGTTGTTTGTTTCATTCTTTTAGTCATATATTTGTTCCTCCAGCAGAGCTAAAACAACCGTTTAGTCTTGATAGGAAGCTACTGCTACAACTTTCTGCAGTTTTAATGGAAGTAACTCAGTTCACTCTCAGATCTAATGAGCTCCACTTTTATCCTCCACACTCCGTCTCTCCAGCAAGTTTCTTGATGGTCGGCTCAGTAGTTGTTTCAGAATCTTGTTGACGAACTCAGACACAGAAAATAAACAAACTGCGCTGATCACAAACCTCTGCGTTTGCTTTCACTCTTGTCAGAAGAACAAGCTCAGTTCTGAAGCTGCAGAAACATCACTGTGAGGCTGTCTTGAGTTCCTGAAGGAAAAAAAATCAGCTGAAAGTGTCCATCATCAGACACTAGTGGGACTCATTTGAGTCAGTGAGCACAGGAAGCCGGAGGAGGAAAGACGGAGCACTGTCTCATTACTACTCTTTGGGTCGGCCCAAATGTCCCATCACTAATTTCAGATGCTGGAAGGGAAAGTTGGACCGGCTGGGAGCTGAGTTCATCCATAACAGAAGGACTTTGAGTCATGCTGTGATGCTCAGACCACTGCACACATCTGATGGGTGTTCCATCCTGTTCAGGCTGTGAGATGGGATTACACCTGATGGTCATTATGAGCTTAATAAAAAAAAGACTCATTTAAAGGGATACTTGGCTCATTTTGGTCAGTTATTTATCTACAGGAAGGACCACACCCACAGGTGACATCACTCAAAGTAGGCAGAGATAGATTGGGAGAGATGCTGTTGCAGATTGATGAGAAATTAGCAGCTAAAATTTGTATTTAAGGGTGATTTCACACCTGCAGTGTGTAATCTGACCAATCAGAAAACAGAACATCTGGTTTGTAGTGACACATCTTTGCAAAAATAAACCAAACGGCAGGAAGAGGTTACAAATTAATAAAATGATGATCTGATTTAGACCAGAGCATTGACATTATGGGTGTTCTATATTGGAAAAAATAGATATCATAAAATATTTTGCCAATTTTCCAATAATAATAAAGTGACAATAAGGCTTTGGTCCAGACCGGCCCAAAGTCACCATCAGGTCCAGCTCTGACCGTGCATACTTTTCATGACGGTATTGAAACTGATACCATGGTATTTTTAAACACTGGCTGTATACGGTATCACCATAATAGCCTAGAGACAGTATTTTAATAACCTAAAAAAAGTGTTATGTTCTACCTTTTTGTTTTATAATATTGCTGAATCATACTTAAACTAATAGTAATTTATCATCACTGCTAGCCTGGGTCCACCAGACCCCTGAAGTTTTTCATATTTCTCATCCTACAGTCAGTAGTTAGTCTGGAGATGGTCAAACAGCTTTCCTGTTGCTCCATTTTTCACTGTAACAACATGATATGGTGCAGCTAGTAGACGAGTGGCTAATGACTAGCCTCTCCAATGCTAGCACCAGCCTGTCCAGGCTAATGGAAAGCAGAGGGAGTAGGCATTTTGTTATTTTTAGAATTAGTGGGCAGTCTCACTCTCAGCGTCAGACTGGTCAGATCAGTAGCTAGCTTCAGAATGGATATAGCCACATGTGAAGCTGTTAGATTGTTAGCAAGTTCTCCTGACTCTCTTTCTTCTGGCATGAAGTTGCATCAACTTAGAGCAGCAGGGACTTCTGTAGCAGCATGTGAAGGAGACGTTCCAGAGTATTTTTCAGTCCTCTGTTACAAAGTGGGTTAAATACTTGTCAATGCAGCTGCCTCATTAAAACAGAAATGTTGATATTAGTGAAATTGTAATACTACACACCCCTAGTTAAAGGGCTATTCTACAGTTTAGCATGATACCGTTTGTTTAGTTCATGTTGTTTATGCTGCAGCAGCACAAACGGTAATTTAGATGTGCTTCAGTTGAAACAAACATCGTAAACCAGACATGTTCAATGAGTGGCCAAAGAGCCACTTTACGCTCCTTGGAGTGATTTTTAGTGGCACTCAACTACATTTCAGGAATAGTACAATTTAGTCCTCCAGCAGGCAGAGAAACTCTTTAACATTTTTTAAAATTTGTAGATTTTTACTCCTGAGGCTCAATAACAAAAAACAGAGATTATTTAAAGTATTTAAAAATGTAAACGGTAACTCCAATCCAAAGTTTCAGTCCTTTATTAAGCGTTTTTTCCTTATTTTTTCTGGTAAATAGAACAGAGACTCCTCACTAAAAGCAGATTTCTGTGCTCCAGTCATAAAACTTGACTAAATAATGGAATCATTTTCAAGACCAAGAAACTACAAAACAGTCGACTCATCAAATCTTTTACTTTCTTGCATCTTTTACTGGTTATTTTCTACAAATACTTTTTTCTGTTCATTACAACGTAGCTTTTAAAATGTATTTTTCAGCAATGTTAATGAAAAACAAAAATATTAAACAAAAGAAAAACGGATCAAATTTGTGGCATTAATGAACTTTCAACATTGTCGTCTTTTGACATAAACGATCTCATGCTAAATTAGAGGTTTGCTAACAGCTAATATAGCACCGTAATGCATCAATGACTTTTTGGAGCAAGAGAAAATAAGCTGCTAACTTGTCGCTCTGCATTAGCATGTCTCCTGATCTGACTAACCATGAGTACTACTCCACTACTTCCTGTTTCTAGAGACTTTGCCCACTGTGAGTGATGTCACCATTGGGTGTGGTCATCACTGTAGATAAATAACTGATAGAACGCCACTTCAAAATTACCTAAATGTTCCTTTAAACAATATATCAGGCTGAACTGGACTTTATGTAAAAATGTTTGTATTTTAAAGAGAAATGAATAAACCTTCAGCCTCCACAGCAATCAAGAACCTGGAAGTCAGAATAATGTGCTCTGTGATTAGTCTGAAATCGTTGGCTGTCCTGACATTTATACAACATTTAAGAAGACAACATGAACATGTAGTTTTATGATTGCATTAATAGTGAAATTAAATTAAAGGTCAACCACCAGCAACATCAGAGCTCATCTTTATTTATGGTGTCTTTCAAACAGAAATGGTTTTATTGGTGCTTTACACTTTACACAAGAAACACAGAGATGAACCGGGTGAAGACTTAAAAATATATATAATAAAACACTGAGGTTAGTAAATGTATAACACACTCGGTCTAAGCTGTGCTTCTCTCCTTTTTCTTTGTCTAGTTTAGCATGGTTTTTTCTTGCCACCCTCTTTCGTTTATCTCTAAATTATTTTCACATTTTAAAAAGTATTTATTTATTTTGTCTGGGGTAGGTGGGTTTTGCCAACCAATTTGAGGCTGCTCCTGTGGTGTCTTCCTGGGATTCCCGTGCTCTGGGTGTCTGGGGCTCGGGTCTCCCCCATGTCTTCCATGGGTCTTGGGGGGTCTGTGACCTCTCACATTCCCTATAGAACACTCCCATGGAGAAACCTTATATATACACACACACACACACACACACACACACACACACACACACACACACACACACACACACACACACACACACAGGTGCTCATGCGGGGCTCACACAAGCATGTCCTCAGGTGTTTTCAGACACATTACCTTGGGCTGTGATCTCACTGAACACACCTTGAGTTAGTCTTTACTGTGTGAATTCCAAGACATTGTAATTGTTGTTTATTGCTGTGGTATATTTGCCCTCCGTTTTGTTTGTTCTCTCTCTTTTTACAGGTCTAGAAGCAGATCCTTTGTACTCTTTTCTTCCTCTATTATCTTTCTGTATCCTCCCCTTCATTTCCATCTCCGTGTCTGTTGGAATTCAAATGAAACCAAAAAACAGTTCAAATAAAGATTTTGTCTTAGAATGTCTATCAGGTGGAGATTATAGCAGCAGCTGTAACGCCCCACCTGTGATAGTAAATCTGTAAGAGTTGTTTTTGGCATTCAGACATCAGTTCTGATTGCTGTACTGCTGGACAAGACATGGGGAAAATCATTTATTTCTTAAATTTTTGGTCATTTGGTACCAGGTTGTCAGAATGGCAGAATAAAAAATATTAATGGATGTATCGATAATGCCTGAAAGATCCAGCCCGGTGTAGCGTTTAGAAATAACTTAGTTATTTTAACTACACCTTCTTCAGATAAACATTAGCTTATTTTTGGATTCTAATGAAAAGTGACAAACTGTCATTTAACCCTGATAATAGCTAATATTTATTGAAGGTATCTAGGTTCTTTGAAAGAGTACAGTGAATTGAAATACCTTATTAATAATGTGAAGCTGAGACCAGATAAAGATTGAACAACCATTTAATTTGAAAAACCTAAGAACACAGACAGATAAGACAGTTTGAAAGTTTGATGTAAACACAATTAATATTCTTAAACATGTTGAGGATGTTAAAGATAGTTTAATTGTGAGTTTTAACGGACCGTAGCATATGTTTTAATGACTAGGGAAGTTAGTTAATTTAGTTAACCTAGTTGGGACTTTAAGAGTCAATTTAGGGCTAATTTGAGTTTGGAATGGGATTTAGTTTTGGCTTAATTTAGAGTGGAAGAATTAAGCTTTATCAAAGCAAACCTCTCGATCAGAAAGTGGTGTTCACTCACTGAAAGGTGGACGCTCCTGGATCTGGCAGGCGTTGGTTTCTCCACGAGCTGAGGCTGGAGTCCCCAGACTCGGAGTGGTGGTCCTGGAAGGCGTGGCCGCCGAGGACCTCGCCGGACAGTCCGTGGATGCGTCCGGATCAGCAAGGGAGGCATTTCAGCAGGCATGCTGAAGTCATTTCTGATCAGTCTCGTAGTGAGGGAGAGACTGAGAGGCCTTGTTCAAAGCTGATAAGGGTTCAGCTAAGACTCTGAAGGATAGCAGCTCAGGCTGCATTCAGGCTGTAGCTCAGACCAAGACTGAGACTGTATGAGGACTAGACAAGACTGATTCGTACCGGAACTGAATATTAGTTTTGAGACGAGTTATCTTAAATTCAACCAATCAGAAGACATTAAGTGTACTAATCAAAACTGATTTAGTGAACTTGTGGCTGGCTCTGATTGGATAGGGGACTGTGAGGGAGTTACCAACTCACATATGACTTCCGCCCGTTAAACACTCACATTATAATGGTAGAAAATGCGTGAAAATAGCAGAGAAGCATATTATAACACTTTGAGTGTGTGAGAGGGCCAATGCCCTTGAGCAGGAACACTACAGGCGACTGTTCTGTAAACAAGAGATTACAGTTGGAACACCAGTCTGTGGTGTTAAAGAAGAGACTTCTTTACAGAGAGTGTTTTATTAGACCAGTTAGTGTCCAGTTAAGGTCATCTGGGAGATGGACACCTGAAAGTGGACAGTTGGACACCTGTAGGGATCTTGATTCAGGTTAAAACATAATCCAAGAGTGATTGTATTCCAAGTTATTGGGAAAGAGATGGATTATTGTTGTGATGGTCAACAGAGGTCAAAGGTCAGAGGATATAGCCTATTTGGTGAGGCTACACCGGACACCAGTGTGTTACATCGCAGTATCAACCCTGCAGCCCTGATCACTGAGTGAGCTAAGCTGCTTTCTAATCCTCACTTCCCGCTGTGCAGCAAACAAGCGCTCATAAGGGAGCATGAGTGACACAAAGGCTACCCTAGCAAGGCTGCTAGCACCTTATCCGCTACCCTAAGGCATTCCCAGACTAGCTTACATCTCCTCAGCGTGTCCTGGGTCGACCTGGGGGCCTCCTGCTGGCAGCACATGCATGAAACACCTTCCCAACAGGAGGCGTCCTGAACAGATGTCCAGAACCACCTGGACTAGCTCCTCTCGATGTGGAGGAGCAGGGGTTATATTCTAGTAACTCCTGAGTGAAGGAGCTCCTCACCCTCTCTCTAAGGCCGAGCCCAGCTACCCTGTGAAGGAAACTCATTTCAGTAAAAGAGTTCTTCTTCTTTCAGTCATTATCCAAAGCTCATGATCAGCTCCCTCTTCACCACAGCACGCCTCTAAACACGACGCGGAGATACTTCAACTCCTCCACTTGAGGCAGGACTTCTCCCCCAACCTGGAGTTGACAATCCACCTTTTCCTGATTAAGAACAATCGCCTTAGATCTGGAGGTTCTCGTCTCAGCCTCCTCACACTCAGCTGTGAACCTCCCCAGCAAGAGCTGAAGGTCACAGTTCAGTGAAGGTATAGGAGGACCACATCATCTACAAAGAGCAGAGACGAGATTCTTCAAAACAGAAACATGAACGAAAAGTTCTGCCTGTAGTTCCTGAAGTGAAGAAACCCTTCCTGGAGTCAGCTGGTGACTCAGACGCCCTCCCTGTCAGTATCCTCTGCTTGGTTTCCGTAGCAGTCTGGTTCCTTCCTATGTCAGTTAACCAGATTGATGCCACTCTATCAATTTGATTCATGTGTTTTCTGTCCAGCACTTTAACATCACGCAGAGCAATGTTCTAAAATCTGTTTCCACATAATGTTTGATGGGTGATAAATCTGGGCAAACTATAAAGCGGTGATATTTCAACACACATGAAAGATCACGCTGGGTGGTTTTACAGTCACGCCGCCTCGCTGGCTCTTTAAATATGACCTTTGTCTTAGTGTTGAGCATCAACACAGCATGAGCCAGAGTCGGAGAGACAGACGAGCTGGAGGAGGAATGGACAAGTGACAAGAATACAAAGGAAGGGAAAATAAAGAGGTTAGAGAGAAATGATCTCCTTCACACACACACACACACACACACACACACACACACACACACACACACACACACACACACACACACACACACACACACACACACACACACACACACACACACA